>VDFB02101815.1:16328-56165 GCA_007258455.2 Sequoia sempervirens
CTCTCACTCACTCACTCCATCTATCTCTCTCCCCTATACCCTTAACCATGAAACCCTAAACCTTAAACCTTTAACCCTTAAACCCTCTACCATCTACCATTAACCCTTAGGTCTATGTGTACACAAATCAGATATCTAATTTGTAGAACTAAAATCATACAGTTACAAGACATCCTAAAAAAATTTCAAATGAATAAGATATCATATTATAACGGATATCGGATTTGTGGGCCATAGAAAAACCCCATGTAGGCTATTTTGTGCATTCCAAAGGACCCTACATTCTGTTTGTAGGTGACACACACACAGTTTTAGATAGGAAGAGACAAAGATCAACTTTTTGGAGCATCTTCTATTGAAATTTTTCATAAGCAATGATTTTTAGCATCTTTTATGAGGTATAATGGGGAGTAGTAGTCATCGGAAGCAAAAACGTAAGAGAAAGCTTACAAAAGAAGAAATTGAAGCATATAGACAAAAAGATAGAGAAATTCATAGGAAGAGAAGACAAGGTATGTTAAATATTGGTGAACCTAACCCCTATGGTCTTTCAAGTGAAGAGGAAATTGAAGATGTTCAAGGTGAAAATATTCAAGGTGAAAATGTTGGAATTGAATATGTTGAACATGATATTCAAATTAGGAATGAAATTATTGAAACTGATAATGAAAATGTTCAAGGTGAAAATGTTGGATTTGAAGATGCTGAACATGATATTGAAATTGGGAATGAAAATATTGAAATTGATAATGAAAATGTTCAAGGTGAAAATGTTGGATTTGAAGATGTTGAACATGATATTGAAATTGGGAATGAAATTATTCAAATTGATATTGAAAATGTTCAAGGTGAAAATGTTGGAAATGAAGATTTTGAACATAATATTGAAGCAAGTGTAAATTATGTTTCACTAGATTACATGAGAAATAAAGAACCTTGTATGGAAGAAAGACATATTCCAATTTCAAAACCTTCAAGAACCCCTAAATGGTTACTTGAATTTGATGAGAACATTATAAACAATTTTGAAGGCAAGAGGTCAACATGAACTGTTCGGTTGTGGGCTAGAAGACTTTTCAACCAATATTTTAGTGATAAGACATTCATCGAGCAATGCCAAATTTTTGTACAATTGCTAAATATGCAAAAGATGAGACCTTTGCTAGCCAAATTGAAGATTCGTGTGAACAAGAAGACCGAAAAAAATTCTATTATTGTCAAAAATATTTGTAATGCTCTCAAGTCTATTGGAAAAAATAACAAGGAAAAGGATAAGAGAGCTGCTCAGAGATTCATTACAACCGCCCTAGTAAGCCATCAATTGAAAAAGGCTCGCTTTATGAGACAAACTTATATTGATTTTGACATAAATCGTAAAACTTTGGATAGAGCACTTGCAAGAAGAGAAAGAATAGATGATCCTCTTCAAAATGATTCATGGGATTTTGTCAGGAGGCTTCCACATGTTGATAAGAAGCTAACCAATAATGTAAAGCAGGTAATTCAACAATTTTGGCATGATAACTCTAGAGTATCACCCAATGCAAAGGATGTTTTAAAGTTAAGAATTGGAAATCGAGACTGTACACCACATCCTAAACATTTCTTGGAATCAAGCCAAACAATATTGTTCAAAAAAATAATTGAAACACATAAAAATATGGAAATATTGCAAAGGACTTTTGAGGGTTTGAATCCATTTTATTGTGTGCCTCTTAAGATTCGTAATACTTGTTGCAA
Organism: Sequoia sempervirens; assembly: GCA_007258455.2. Classification (NCBI taxonomy): domain Eukaryota; kingdom Viridiplantae; phylum Streptophyta; class Pinopsida; order Cupressales; family Cupressaceae; genus Sequoia; species Sequoia sempervirens. The sequence continues at coordinate 18,069 of VDFB02101815.1, forward strand.
ATACCATGTGGAGTTTTCAATGTACCATGAGCTATTATGCTATATCCGTTCTACTTTGCATACTAATGAAATGTTGCAGGAGTATGGTGAAATGCATCTTCCAAAATCATCAAGGGACTTGCTAGATCTATTTTTATATTCTAGAGATGATGACCTTACTTTTTCTATAGAAATGATTATTTAAATGCAAAGTGCTCATAATGTTATGGCTTGTCAAAGTTTGTTCAATGTTTTCATGAGAGTTCTGAACATGAATTTGGAAAGAAGCTTGTTGAGAAAAAGAGATATGAGATAGTCAAATATACTTTGCAAAGTGGAGGTGAAGGTTCTAGATGTGAGTTGGTTACAAAAGAATGCAGTGTTGCTGATTTTATTTCAGATTTTAAGGACAATCTTTTCTACAAGTATGCAAGGCATAGTCATAGGTCTCAGTGGTTGGATCAACAATTTGGGATGTGTAAGGACTCTTTTTCGATTGGAACTATTATATCAGTGGTTTATTTTGCAAAAAACTACACATTGCAACCACAAAATGAGGTACAATCTTAGTATTACAATTCCATTGAGATTGCTATTTTTGTCCACATAACATTTAGATATGCACCTAATAGTACAGAGGAGGATCGAAAGATAATCAGAGAGTATCATTTGTATATGAGTGATGATAGATCTCACTCGTCTGAGTATGTCCAACATTTTTTCGATAATTTTTTTGAGTTCTTGCAGGAGCATGATATAGCATTGGGCCAACATCTAATTTGGTTAGATAATTGCACAAGTCAATTCAAGAATGCTCGTATGTTTTATTGGTTGAGTAGAATGCATGTAGAGAGAGGTCTACCTCATATTTTGAGTTTTTTTGAAGCTGGACATGGGAAAGGGAGCATGATGGAGCAGATGCATGCGTAAAGAGAGCTCTAGTTAAGGAGCAATTGAAGATTTCAGGAGAAAAATTAAGCGATGCATGTTCTATAGTTGATTGGTGTAGTTCAACATTGTCATAGGGAGGGACACTTGATTCAACAGTGTGCAGATTATTTTGGTTCATTGAGGAGGGTATAGTGGGAGGCAGATTGGATTGTCATACAACCAAAGATTCTTCAAAGATGCATTCATTTTGAAGCTCAGATGCAGGCACATGGACCATTTGGACACGAGAGTTGGTTTGTTTTTGTCAGAGTTGTATTCAGTGCGAGTGGGATCAATGTGATTCAAGTGAGTGGGTGGATACATGGGTACCATAGTATTTTGGATTCCAAGGCATATCAATGTACTTAAGGCCTTCAAGGGCTCGAAACAGGTTTGGTTGAAGGAGTTTTTTTCTTTGAATCAATAAAGTTTTAATTGCTCAGTCATATTTTACTATTTTTCTTGTGTTTTTTGTCTGTGCACAAGCCATTCAAGCATTTTTGTATCAAAACTTTATGTAGAAACTTTATTACATGTCTTGACATTATTTCAAGAGTGGAAGGCATGGAGAACTGGGTTTTGAAATAAAATGAAAAGTTAAAGGTCTAAAAATGGTGGTTTTTTTCACTTGAAAATAGAGTTTTTACCCTAGGGTTTGCAAAAATCTCTGAGATACCAGAATTTTCTTTGTTTTCTAAGCATATTGGGGCCTAAATAAAGGTATCTAAGGTGGTGGCAGAGTCTAAAAGGTTGTGGAAGTGCTACATCCAATAAACCCTCAAGAATTACACTAAAAACAAGGGTTTTTTGATTTGATGGTTACAAGTCCATACAAATGGAATCCAATTACAAAATCTTTGTTTTCTTGGAAATTTATTGCTTCCCCAAGGTTTTAGGGGTCTATGTGGTGTTTGAAGGTATGTTGCTTTGCATTTTTGGGCTAATTAAGTAGCCTGTTCAAGGGTGAATGTATAGGAAGTCAACGCTGGTCCAAAGGAGTCTATGATGTTTCTCATATATGTTGTGTAACTTGGATATATGTGTTTGAATCAGTCATTTTTTCATTTGGTGTTTTGGAAAATTGTGGAGTGGTTGGAAAAAAACTAGTTTCTCACTATTACAAGGGTTTAAGGGGGTTAAAGAGGGAAATGTGTATTTAGTTTCTTGTGAAGTTTTAAGGAAGTTTTGGACTATCCAAAGAGGTTAGAATAATCTTGTTAGATGCCTCAAATAGGAAAATTGCAAAGAGTTTTTGATTGTTCCCTTATGTCTGCATCAATTTTTCACCTAATTTCACTCGGTCCAATGTAGCTCGAAGTGATTCAATGTATTTAGTTGCAAAAGAGGACCATCCCTAGTGTAAATGTACCCATACAAACATGTTGGAATAGTTTGTTGGTTGTATGAGTTGCGGAATGAAAGTTGCACCACTTTGCAACTTTACACTGCTTGCATCTAGCAACTTTTCCCTCCATTGAAAAGTCATCACCATAGGAAAAAGCCTTCAAGATAGCAAAAACCGAGAGAGGTTTTTGTAGAATGTCCCAACACGATCTCATAGCCTCAAACGAAGAGTTTGTAAGCATCATGATCTCTAAGAAATATCCCTTCAAAGATTGTTTCCTTTTAGCACTTTGGACTCTTAAGGGAAATTGCCAGTCCAATGTAGCTTAGAGTGATTCGGCGTATTTGGGTGCAAAAGAGGACCATCCATAGTGTAAACGTACCCATCCAGACATTTTAGAACAATCTATTTGGTCGTACGAGTTGCGGAATGAAAGTTGCACCACTTTGCAACTTTACACTACTTGCATCTAGCAACTTTTCCCTCCACTAAAAAGTCATCACCATAGGAAAACACCTTTGAGATAGCAAAAACCAAGAAAGGTTTTTGTAGATGGTCGCAACATGATCCCATAGCCTCATACAGATAGTCTGTAAGCATCACGGTCTCCAAGAAATAGCCCTTCAAAGATTTTTTTTTTACCACTTTGGACTCTTAAGGGAAATCATCGGTCCAATGTAGCTCGGAGTGATTCGGTGTATTTGGGTGCAAGAGAGGACCATCCCTAGCATAAACGTACCCATATGGATATGTTGGAATAGTCTGTTTGGTCGTACGAGTTATGGAATGAAATTTGTGCCACTTTGCAACTTTACACTGCTTGCATCTAGCAACTTTTCCCTCCACTAAAAAGTCATCACCACAAGAAAACGCCTCCGAGATAGCAAAAACCAAGAGAGGGTTTTGTAGGTGGTCCCAACATGATCCCATAACCTTGGATAGAGATTCTATAAGCATCACAATCTCTGATAAATAGCCCTTCAAAGATTGTTGCCTTTTAGCACTTTGGACTCTTAAGGGAAATCGTCGGTCCAATGTAGCTCAGAGTGATTCAGTGTATTTGTGTGCAAGAGAGGACCATCCCTAGCATAAACATACCCATCCGGATGTGTTGGAACAGTCTGTTTGGTTGTACGAGTTATAGAATAAAAGTTGCACCACTTTGCAACTTTACACTGCTTGCATCTGGCAATTTTTCCCTCCACTGAAAATTCATCACCACAGGAAAACAACTTCGAGATAGAAAAACCAAGAGAGTTTTTTGTAGGTGGTCCCAACACGATCCCATAGCCTTAGACGGAGAGTCTTTAAGCATCACAGTCTCCAAGAAATAGACCTTCAAAGATTGCTACCTTTTAGCACTTTGGACTCTTAAGGGAAATCGTCGGTCCAATGTAGCTCAGAGTGATTTGGCGTATTTGGGTGCAAGAGAGGACCATCCCTAGCATAAACGTACCCATCCAGACGTGTTGGAACAGTCTGTTTGGTCGTACGAGTTGCAGAATGAAAGTTGCACCACTTTGCAACTTTACACTACTTGCATCTGGCAACTTTTCCCTCTACTGAAAAATCATCACCATAGGAAAATGCCTCTGATATAGCAAAAACTGAGAGGTTTTTGTAGATGGTCCCAACACAATCCCATAGCCTCAAACGGAGAGTCTGTAAGCATCACAGTCTTCGAGAAATAGCCCTTCAAAGATTGTTGCCTTTTAGGACTTTGGACTCTTAAGGGAAACTAGTGGGAAACATAGTTAACTTCTTCACAAACTTGGTTTGAAGTAATTTCTTCTTTTTTTTTGTGCATTTAAAATGGATTTTTAAGCCTTCCACCCTAAAAGTGACCTCTAAATAACTTCAAACACCTTAACTACCTCATTCCTATTCATTTGTTTTGCAAACAAGCATTTTCCTTCCAAGAGGCTGAGCTTTCATTTTTGCTTGTTGGAATGAATGCAGACCGTGACACAACTTTCTTTTTTCAAAAATTGTTCAACATCATTGAACTAAGAATTTATCACACATCTACAGAGAAACAAAGGAGTACCACAAACTAAAACTTACACTTCAGTTCTCACTGACTTGATGTACTCTTCAACATCTCTCTTCTCTAAAAGCGACCTCTAAATCGTGCTTCAAACACCTTAACTACCCTAAAAGAGACCTCTAAATCACTTCAAACACCTTAACTACCTCATTCTTATTCATTTTTTTTGCAAACAAGCATTTTCATTCCAAGAGGCTGAGCTTTCATTTTTTCTTTCAAAGAAAAATCTTCCTATGCCATGTTACACTGCACAGGTAAACCAGGTTTTGTATTGTGGACCTATATTAAGCTACCACTCTCAAGACCAATGTAACAATGATACAAAATAACTTTTGAGACTGCAAGAAGACATCTGATAACTCTTGAGTGTACTAAAAGAATTCTTATGATTTTTGAAGAATGTTGATAACTCTACTCAATTGTCTTATTTTTTCAATATCTTACAAATTGAACCCTAACATCAATAGACTTTGTATATCAAGCTACCACAATTCAAGTTTCAATGATGAATATTTATCATGCATGTTTTAAATGACATTCAAGTTTATGGTGGTTTTTTTGTTTATATGATGTTATGTGATATTCTAATCTTAATTCATGCTTCTGGGTTGCACATCTATATATATATATATTATTTTACATGTTTTCACCATTGTTCGACCCCTACACCACAAGAAAATTGTTGCATAGCGTGTGGAATGAGGGGGCAGCAGGCCTGAGATCCCATTAAAGTTTGTTTGAGTGCATTTAAAATGAACTTTTAAGCCTTGCACCCTAAAAGTGACCTCTAAATAACTTCAAACACCTTAACTACCTCATTCTTATTCATTTTTTTTGCAAACAAGAATTTTCATTCCAAGAGGCTAAGCTTTCATTTTTGCTTGTTGGATTGAATGCGGACCGTGACAACTTTTTTTTTTCTAAAATTGTTCAGCATCATTGAACTAAGACCAATGTAACAATGATACAAAATAACGTTTGAGACTACAAGAAGACGTCAAAATGGCTAGTGTACTAAAAGAATTCTTATGATTTTTGAAGAATGTTGATAACTCTACTCAGTTGGCTTATTTTTTCAATATCATACAAATTGAAACCTGACATCAATCGACTCTATATATCAAGCTACCACAATTCAAGTTTCAACGATGAATATTTATCATGCATGTTTTAAATGACATTAAAGTTTATAGTGGTTTTTTTGTTTATATGATGTTATGTGATACTCTAATTGTAATTCATGCTTTTAGGTTATATATATATATATATATTATTTTTACATGTTTTTTACATTGTTCGGCCCCTACACTACAAGTAAATGGATGCATAGCGTATGGAATGAGGGGGCAGCAGGCCTGAGACCCCTTTAAAGTTTTTTTGAGTGCTTTCTTTTCATTTTTTGTGAGTTTTGTGCCAAGTTTCCTCAAAGAAATGTGGTCTCATAGAATTCCATGACAAGCTAATGTAATTGATAGCTACTCCTAGTTATTAGTTATGTAATGTGAAGTAATTGTATATCTACTTAGGTTGACTTTGTAAAAACTATATTGTTATTGAAATTTTTTCACCTATCAGCATCTAGTTGTTACTTATGCAATGTGAAGTAATGCTTTGAGTTTGAAAGATGTGCAATGCAATGTAATCAGCAATATGAATATAAACTACATAATATTTAACCATTCTTTTTATGCTATTGTACATTTGATATTTAACCATTGCTCACTTGATTAAATTTTCAAAGAGTTTAATCATGCACATGAGGGAGGAAATTAAATTTCGATTGTCAACTTCTATATATATCAAATTATCCAATAATCAAGTGTATGTCCATATACAAAAATGGCATCAACGCCAACTCAAACAAATTTTTACAATATGTGGCATATGTCATCTCGGTATCTATTCAAAATTTACATGCTAAAATGTCTATCTCATCCTAAACTACTGGTGGATCATCAAAATGGAGCCTCTTTGAAGCACTCGTTGGCTCTGAAGGTAGCTAGCTGCACAAGAAAAAGTCAAACCATAATTGAGATTAGTTATACTATATAATTCAAAATTGAATAATTAACATAAAAATCAATACACATTGAATTATAATTGAACTCTAAAATTGAAATCTTGATTACCTAAAATATACGTCTCTTCGAAGGGTCAGGAGTCCTAGAATATACCGCTCTCAAAGAACTAACCAAACCAACTTTTGTAATGTCAATCTATATATGTGAACAAAAACATGAAATTGATCCAATTTAGCATAGAATTGTCGATAATAAGAACATATTTACCAAGCACAAAATAAAATAAACACATACCTCTTTAGGTTGATCCTTTTTTGTATCTCCTTTAGGTGTTTCAACACCTCCTCCTTGAGGTGTTTCAACACCTCCTCCTTCAGGTATTCAAATACTTACTCCTTCAGGTGTTGTGGCACTTATCAACAATGATGTATAGCTCACAACTATCTATACATAAAAATGACAAGTACATATGAAACTACGAATCTATGTCAATGTATGCATAATCAATAAAAGATCTTACAAATCTTAATTCAATCAAATTTGAGTTCAATTACCTTTCCCTTGTCTAGCATTGTGCCTCCATAGTCTGGAGAGTGTCGCACCTCGCTCGCACTAGGTGTTTCCTAAAAGTAGAGAATAAGATAAACATATAAGTTAATATATAATTTCATTAGTGACAATTCAAATGACAAGCAAGTATACAATAAAAAAAATGTAAATGAGTGAGTGTAAAAATACATACTGTGTGCATCTTGAGGCTAAATGAAATGGTCCTAAGGGTGCTATCAGATACTATCTCTTATTAATATTCATTTTTTTAAAAATGCAAGTTATGAATTTACACCTTAAATGTTACATGTGTAACTACTTCAATGTCCACCTCTCTAGTAGGAGAGGACTTTGTAGGGTGTGCTCCGCTCCCTTGCGTGTGATCTACTATAATCTCCACATTTTGGATGTCATAATAAGAAGTGTCTAATGGATGCTCAGGGGGCTGTACAATAGGACCCAAGCATATTTTTTGTCACGTATTGCAAATATGTGGCACACAAATATGTGGACCCGAGGAGGATGATGTAGCAGCACTGGATCCATCGCCAAGATCACCAGACTGTGGCTAAGCTACTAAAGAAGCATGGAAATCAAAAGACCACTCAAAGAGTGAATGGCCTGGATAGTTTGTGTGGTTGCATCCTCCATAATATCTAAATGTTGTACTGGAGGTGGCAGAGGAAGGGGAGGACGGGGAACATGTGGGCGCCTAACTACTCTAGCTACCCCTAGCCTATCCTGGGGCATACATCCACCAATGCCCTGGAAGGGTTTAATGTCAAATTAATTGACATGACGCCCTAAAAAAAACTCAACATATATTTTTTTAATAAATTAAAAAGGTACATCAAGTTTATTGTTGGGTGGTTTATCAAAAACCATACACCAATTATCCCAAAAGTTATCTACTATGCCCCTATGAGTGCGCCATTTTATAGAAATTTTTGGTTTGTTAACATTAACTGGAAAACCAATGCTAGGGTTAATAAATAAAGAGGCTATTTGGGCTTTTGTTATTTGGAGATCTTTCACATCATCATAAGACAATCCACATGCATAATATTCCCTCATGGTTTCTCACCACGAATGAAAGGTGTTGAGTGGAGAGGGTTTCTACATTTGTAATTATTCATGTCAATGTGGTTGACATACGGGATAATCGAGGGATTTTCTTATAAACATCACCAATGCCCCTCAATTGCTCCAATTTTTCATGAATTAAGTCTTCAATTGATGGTTGCGGAGGTGGTGGAGCTTTTGGCATTTCTACATTTTGATTCTCGGCTGGTGGATTTTCATTCTCAAATGGTGGAATTTGTGCATTCTCATTCTCAATAGCCATAATGCTTGATTAAAGTTAAAAAATAATTAATCTAATTAAAATTAGACAATATAAATGAAAATATTATAAAAATACCCTAGTTTTTAAAAAAATCCAAAAAAACCCTACTTTTTAACAAAAATCTATAAATTCTCTAATTTTTAATACAAATACATAAGAAACACTATTTTTAAATCAAAATCTATAAAAACATTCATTTTTTTATCAAAATCCATTCTAAACTCAATTGTTTCATAAAAATTCAATCAAAAACCCTATTTTGAAAAAAAATCCACAAAAAACATTCATTTTTTTATCAAAATCCATTCTAAATTCAATTTTTTCATAAAAATTCAATCAAAAACCCTATTTTGAAAAAACCACAAAAAATCATTTTTTATAAAAAATCCATTCTAAACTCAATTTTTTCATAAAATATCACTCAAAAACCCTATTTTAAAAAAAATCCACCAAAAACTATTTGAAATTATCCAAATCTAATTCAAAATTGAATAAAAGCAAATAAAAATAAAAAATATTACCTTTTCAAATTGGATTTTGGCCAAATCGGATATCCGTTATGTGAAGAATCTCCTCACTATGCGCCCACAGGTTGTTGACTGTGAAATGACTTTAAAACAATGACAAAGTTTGTATATATATGCTTTTTAAAAATCAGATATCCAATATGGAAAACTAGGATTGGTGTTTGCTATGGTGGTTTGTACTGACACTCGATCCTAAAAAAATCAACACGGTATTTTTCGCATTTTTGGGTCAATGAAAGACGTGTTTTTTTCCTCATTGCCACTTTTTGGCCCACCATGATCCTGCACATACCCTTTAGGTACTTTGGTGAAGAAATTGGTTCATATTCTCATTCACTATCAATTGATCTTAGACATTTGTAGGGCAACGAAAGGTTCGTGATCACCAATGTTTATAGTCCCAACATTAAGAGTGAGAGGTGCTCTTGGTGGGACCATTTGAAATTATTTAGATCAGCATTCTCCTCAGGGAATTGGATTGTTGGTGGCGATTTTAATTCCATCCTAGCTCTAGAAGATAAGTTGGGTGGGAGGATGTGTAGCAGATTGGGTTCAAATGGGTTTAGGTAGTTTTGTGAGGAGCTTTCCCTGGTTGACATTTAGCCAAAAGATGGATGGTTCACATGGTTCAATAATAGAGCTGGTGAGGATAAATTTTTGTGCAGGTTGGATAGGTTTCTTCTCAATTCCAACTGGCTCCTGGATTCAATTCAATTTTGGTCAGAGGTCCAGGTGATTTTGGAGGATTAGACCATTGGCCAGTTCGCTTGAACTGCTCCCTGTGTTGTAAACCAAAGGGTATGCCTTTCAAGATGGAGGCAATTTTTGTATGAGCATCTAGACTTTTTTGAGGCCTTGGAAGGTTGGTGGTGTAAGGAGATAAAAGGGAATCAAAGGTTTGTAGTTTACCAAAAACTCCAAGAAGTTTGTCGCCAGGTGAAGGCTTGGAACAAGAAGGTGGTGGGAGACCTGTTTGCCTCCAAGCTAAAAGTTGAAGGGGAGTTGGCTGTCATTAAGAGGGAGATGGTGACGTCTGGCGTGTCCTTCTCTTTAAGAGATAGAGAGAAAGATAAGATGGATGAGCTCAGTTGTTTGCTATGCATGGAAGAAATATTTTGGTTGCAGAAGTCTAGGGTCAAGTGGCTGAAGGAAGGTATAATAACACAAAAAAAATCCATCTTTCTACAAATATAAGAAGAAATCAGAATAAGATTTTATAGATCCTTTTTCCCGATGGCTCTTTGGTGGAAGACATGGAAGTTATCAAGGAGGAAGGGAGGAATTTTTTCTTAAACCTTCTTGGGACGGTCGGGGAAAACAATTTGGAGACCCAGAATGTATGCTTGAATAACATCCCCCAACTCGTTGATGGAAGAGAGAATCTAAAGCTTATGTCTCCCTTCACTAAAGATGAGATTAAGTCTGTCATTTTCTCTTTAGGAGTAATGAAAGCGCCGGGCCTTGATGGGTTTTAGGCAGGTTTTTTTCAAAAGTATTGGGATTTAGTAGGTGATGATGTTTGGCTGGCTGCTGAAGAATGTAGGAACAGAAACCAGATGATGAGTTCTTGGAACAAGACATACATTGCTCATGTCCCTAAATTCAAGAGTCCAAAGTACTTTGATGAATTCAGACAGATTGCTCTATGCAATTATTTGTATAAGATAGTTTTGAAGGAAATGGCAACAAGATTAAAAGCTTGTCTAGTTGGGATCATTTCTGAGGAGCAGTGTGGTTTCTTGAAAGCTAGGAAAATCCTTGACGGGGTGGTCCTAGCTCATGAGACCATCCATTCAATTAAAGAGAGGAAGAAATATGGTATGATCATTAAACTAGATATGAACAAGGCCTTCGACAAAGTTTCTTGGGGTTTCTTAATTGCAGTCATGGAAAAAATGGGCTTTTGTCGAGATTGGTGTGATTGGATTTTCAGCTGCATTTCCTCTATGCGATATGTTGTTTTGATCAATGGGAAGGCTACTAACTTTTTCCAAGCTAGGCGGGGTCTCCATCAAGGAGATCCTCTTTCTCCCTTCCTCTTCCTATTGGTGGTGGATGCTCTCAGTTATGCTTTAAAACGGGTTGCTTTTTAAGGTTGTATCAAAGGCCTTCAAGTTTCTAGTAACATTTCCAATCTCACTCATCTCCAATTTGTGGACGACACCTTGCTTCTCAGAGAGGCTACTGCTCACGAGGCTTTGGGTATCAAAAAAAATCTCCAAACTTACGAGTTGGTTGCGAGTCAAAATTTGAATGCTAACAAGTCTCACATCTTCTTTCTTAAGGATTCGTGCCCTCATTCCTTTGAGATTCAAGGTATTTTTGGATTCGATGTCCTCTTCCTCCCTAACAATTACTTAGGCATGCCCCTGGTGCATAAGAGGACCTCATAATCGGAATGGAAAAAGTTTGTGGACAAGATTTAGAGCAAACTGGCTTCTTGGAAGGGTATGTGGCTTTCCCTGGCTGGTAGAATCACTTTAGTCAAGGCTTCTTTGGAAGCAGTTCCCATGTATACCATGTCAGCCTTTCAAATTCCTAGCAAAGTGGCCAAGTCTTTGGAGAAAACTCAAAGAATTTTCTTATGGCAAGGTATGAAGGAGTCCTTTAAATACAGTTTAGTCAAATGGGAAGATGTGTGCAAGCTGAAGAACATGGGTGGTTTGGGTTTCTAAAACTTAAGGAATATGAATAAGGCCCTTGGGGCTAAGCTTGGCTAGAGAATATATGAGGAAAGGGATAGAATGTGGAGCAAGGTGTTGCAATCCAAATACCTTCAGAATCGGGCCAACTTCCTTTTTGACGTTAGTGTTGTCCTTCCTAAAAGCTCTAATATTTGGAATTTTTTGTGAAGTTGTCTTGGCTTCCTCTCATTTGATTTGGTTTGGAAGGTGGGAAAAGGGGATAAGGTGCATTTCTAGAGGGATCTGTGGCTTGAAGATCAGCCTCTGAGGGAGAATGCTACTTTTGTATCTTTCGCCTCCTTTTTGGAACCCAGATATGGTATGCTGGTTTGGGATTATAAGGAGTATAGAAACAATGGTTGGGCTTGGCTTGGAAAAGTGTGATGGAAAAACTGAATATGACCCCTTGTTCGGAGGAGGAGGATAAACACATGTGACAGTTTAGCAATGATGGCAGGGCATCTATTGAAGAGGTTTACACTAGATACTTCAGTTTGGGTCATAAAATAAACCCTTCGGTGTTGTCCAAGGTTTGGTATAAGATGGGTTTTCCTAAGGCTTGTGCCTTTCTCTGGATTGCTTGGAAAGGCAAGGCCTTGACTTGGGTTCGGCTGATTAAGATGGGGAAGATTGGTCCTTCTTGATGTGTTCTTTATGGAAAAGCGAGCGAAGATGACAACCATATCTTCCTTTATTGTGAGTATACTCAAGAGTTGTGGGGCAGATTTCTCAATCGATGGAATCTTGTTTGGGCTATGCCTCAGAATCTTGGTATGCTTCTGGAAGGATGGATTTTCAGGGTTGAAAGCCTCGGGCTCAGATTCGTCTGGGAAGTGTTCCTAGCTATCTTAGTGTGGAATGTTTGGCTTGAAAGGAATAGAAGAATATTCTCAGATCAAGCAAGAGGAGTGGATTGGCTATGGGACCAGGTTGAGTGCTCTCTAAACGAGATTGGAGAGGTAAGGAGGAATAAGTACTGGCAGGTTAGTGCAGATGAGGTATGGCTTGCCAATGCTTAGCCTAGGTTTCACTGGCTAGGATGTTTAGCTACCCCAAGGAAGAAGCTTTCCAAGGATCAACATGTTAGATGGTTCCCTCTGGATGCTAGCTAGATTAAGTTAAATTTTGATGGTGCTGCTAGGGGTAACCCTGGGAAAGCAAGCGGTGGTGGTATTTTCAGGGATAGTAATGGTCAACCTCTGGGGTACTACTCACTAAACTTTGGTAAAGACTCCAATAACTTGTCTGAGGCTAGGGCTCTATCGATTGGCCTTCTTATTGCCAAGGAGAAAGGTTGGAATCATCTGTGGGTGGAAGGTGATTCAATGGTTATAATCAACTTTCTTGATAAGGATTCTACTAGTAGCTGGCGGTTGGATCAGATTATGGTGGAAGTCAGAAGTTCGGTTCGATGGTTCAGTAAGTTTAAGGCCTCTCATATTCTGAGAGGGGGGAATCATGTAGCCGATTGGGCTGCCAATCAAGGTGTGAATTATGGTTTCAGTATGGCTTCAGGGGAAATTGGGTTAAAGGAATCCTATCCTTTTGAGTTGTTTTGACTGCTACAAATTGACATCAAAGCTCACCCACTGACTTGGGGCCAGCTCATTAAATTGACATGGTACTACATGGCTTCCGGTCTGTGTGTGCTGGTTGCTGGGGGTGATTGGTTGCATTGTGGAATCTTCATGCTTTGTTGATGTTTTGTATCTTCTGATGTTTCAGTGTTGTTCTTGGTGTTGGCATTGGATTGATTCAAAGCTCTTCGTGTTTGTTGGTGCCAATTTGTGTCTTGTGAGGCGATGCTTTTGGTTTTCAGTTGTGATTGAATCGTCGGATCTCTTTGATGGGCTTTGCCCTACAATTTATGGCTCCCTAGTCCCTTACCAAGATTTTATTATAAAAAAATAAAAATAAAAAAAATTCAAGAGATTCCAAAGAGATAATTATATAGAATAGCCCCTCATAGATTGCATAGATTCTATGGAAACAATGATGTGGAGCTATCTTTGTGGAGCCCTACAAAAACCTTTGATTTTATTCTAATTAAAATAATAATAATATATTAGTATTGTTATTCTTAAATTTTATATATTTTAAAATTATTAATTAAATTTAGATAAATGATAAATAGCAATCATTGAAATATAAATCCATATAGTAAATATGACTAGTTGTATATTTATCTTATTTTAAAATAGCTCAAGAGATTTCAAAGAGTCTATATAGACTAGACTCTCATAGAATGCATGGGTTCAATGGAAACAATGATGTGGTTCTATTTTTGTGATTGTGATTTTATTTAAGGTTATGAGACCCTACAAAAACTCTTGATTTTATTTTGATTAAATTAATAATATATTAGTATATTATTATTTTTAAATTTTATATATTTTTTAAATTATTGATTTAATTTAGATAAATGATAAATAGTAATCATTTAAATACAAATTTGCATAGTAAATATAACTAGTTTTATATTTATCTTATTTTAAAATTATAAAATATACATATATTAATTAAAAATAGTTCAAGAGATTGCAATGAGTTTATATAGACTAGACCCTCATAGATTGCACATGTTCAATGGAAACAATGAGATGGTTCTATTTTTGTGACTTTATTTAAGGGTATGAGACTCGACAAAAACCCTTAATGTTATTTTGATTAAAAATATATATTATTCTTTATGTAAAAGAAGAGGAAGATAACAAAAATAGGTTAACTATCTAATTTGGTAGACTACATATCTCTAAAATGTATACATAAGGGGATGATAAAAAATACCTTTAAGGAGGTTGTTGGGAAAGTTCTCTTAATTCAATTACTTTGTTGGATTGACTTTATGACATCAATCAAATATTAGAAGACAACATACACCTTTGTACAAATGGTCTAGATGCAAATTTTGGTTTTAATATAAATGTGTTCGTTTTAAGATCCAAATCAAAAATATTCATAGAATAATTTTCTTCTTGTTTCCCTCCTTTTGATTTTGATGTAGATGTGTTCATTTAAGGTCCAAATTTGAAAGCACTCAATATTTTACCAATTTATTTGGTCACTTTATCGCAACTAAACCTTCTTGTTTTTCTTTAATGCATAAGTTCTAGTTAATTTTTCATTAAATTAAAAAGATATTAATGCATAATTCAAAATAAATGGGTGATATAAAGGCATAGCTTCAAACTCTAAGAAAAATAGAGTCAAAACAAAGATGAAATACAAAGGTTGGCAAGCCTAAACAATAACAAGCAGCTAAAACAATCTCAATATAATGCAATAGCTTATCAATTCATTTTGTCACTTTATATGTAATTATCATACCATCTACAACTATCACATGGATTTTCAGGACTGTAAATAAATGTATAAAATAGTGACAACGAATTAGTATATTATCATTCTTAAATTATATATATATATATATATATATATATATATATATATATATATATTATTTTTAAAAATTAGTAAGTTTATTTTAGACAAATGAAAAATGGTAATCATTTAAATATAAATCTATATGGTAAATATGATTAATCGTATATTAATTATAATTTAATGTTATATTTATGTTATTTAAAAAATATGTATATTAGTTAAAAATAACTCAAGAGATTTCAAAGAGTCTATATAGACTAGACCTTCATAAATTGCACAAGTTCTTTGAAAAAAATTACGTGACTCTATTTTGTGACTTCACTTAAGGTTATGAGGCTCTTTGAAAAAATATATATATTATTATTTATGTAAAAAAAAGTGGAAGATAACAAAAATGAGTTACAAATAAGAACCAAATCCATTTGCATAATTAGATCATCATCAACTAAAAAAATATACAAATTAATATTGACTTAGAGGAGACTCTATAGAACTTATTGGAAATTTGAAGAACTAATCAAACAAGTAGATTCATTGAAATAATATCTTGATTTATTTCTATTTACTTTCCTAGAAATTAAGGGATTTCACATTTCTTTACACGATATATATTAAATAAACTAAAATGCTATACAAATTAATATTTACTTGGAGGAGACACTATAGAAATTATTAGAAATTTGAAGAACTAATCAAACAAGTAGATTTGTTGAAATAATATCTTGATTGAGAGATCAAAGGCACTATGTAACTTGATGTGGAAGATGAAAGGTCTTATGTGTTTGGAGTTCTAATTAGCTTTAATCTCTTGTGCTTTCTCCTTGGTTATATGGTGTTCTCTCAGTCTTTATTTTCAAGGGTGTTGGAGTTTCTTTGGCTTTTTGTTTTCTTTTCCTTATTTTTTATTACTTCTTATCTATGTTACCCAGGTACTTTTACCTAGAAAAATTAGGGGTACCCCTAGTTAGAAACATCCCAAAGATATGAGGACACCTAAAAAATGTCCTCGTGTCCTCGGGCTAGTTCACCCACAGAAATTGGAAACGTATTGGGGATTCATGGTAGGAAGCCATAAACAACAAGGGACAACTAGTCATCCCCTATGACCTAGCATGTTATGTTTTCACTTTTTAAGAAAAAAAAACTTATAAAAATTAAAGGGGTGTGAGGCCCACAAGGGCCCCCACAATCCTTTCCTTTAAACCTAAACCTAAAAACAATAAATATAAGATTAAAAAAAAAAAAACTCATTTGTTTCATTTGTCAAATTGTGAAGAGATGAAAGAAGAAGAGCACAATTGTGGGAAACCAAGTGAGAGAAGGAAAGAGAAGTGAGAAAAGGGAAAAAAAGAATGCCAAGTCTCCATCATTTCAGGTAAGTTCTCTCTTTTTTGGTTATTTTTAAACAAATCATTTTGCTTTTTTTTGTTTTTTTTTGTTTTTTCAAATATTTAGGAGGGGTTTTTGTGTGTTTGTGCTCTATGCACTTGCAGCTATCATTTACATTGCAAAAAATAATAGTGAGGACTAGTAGCAGTGAGGGTAGTAAGGGTTAGGAAATTGAAATTAAACAAACATACCATGGAAGTTCTTTAAGGAATGTGACTGTTTCAAGGACACAAAGTTCAGAAAATCCTTTTTAGTGCCCTTCTAAACTCTTGAAAAAGTATGCAAAGGCCCCATTTAAGCCAAAAAACCTCTTTTTCAATTTGTAATAGCCATAGACACTAAGAATAAAATTTAGGGAGGAATAGAGTATGAATGTGTAATATTTGCAAGGAGGACTATATAGGGGTAGCTACATAGGAGTTTACTCCCATCTTTTAGGTATAACTTTTCAAGGGGTAAAAATATGCAAAACCATAACGTTAACTAAGAAGGCCAAGGTGATTAGGTTGCACATGGAGGGTGAAGCCAAAAAATAGGAATACCAATGGAGTCTTTACAACCTACTAGGTCAATTTCTAGTGCTACAACTATTGAATCTAGGAGTGTTGTGGGCCTAAGATTCAAAGAGGAAAGAAAAGGTCCATTAGTGTTGTCAACATGTTAACATGCAATTATAAGATGTAGTTGATAGTTCTATTGCCAAATTTTTCTATGATAATGTCACACAATTTCATGTGGAACAATCTCATTTTTTAAACAAATATTCAAAGATGCACTTTTTGTTGACCAGTCCTTCATATGTTCCCTGTGGAGATCATAAGCTACGCACCTCACTCCTTGATAAGAAGTATTAAAAAGTGAGTATAATGATGGAGGAGATGAAACAAGTTTGGATAAGGGATGGTTTCTCTCTCATTATTTATGGGTGGGCTTGTATTAGACATCAACCACTCATCAATGTTATTGTCACATGTTCAACAAACTCTATTTTCTTAGAGATTGATTGTTTGGGGAAGAGGAAAGATGGAAGCTTCTAATTTTAGATTTTGAAGGATGTTACAGAAGAGGTTGGACCCTATAATCTAGTACAAGTAGTGAATGATTCAACCATGTATGCAAGCTAGTTGGATTAATGGTGGGAGGTGCTTACAAGCATATTTTTTGGACCCCATGTTATGTTCATATGTTGAATGTAACGCATTGAAATACACTGGGAAAGTAGATTGGGTGAAGGAAGTGGTGTTAGAATCTAGAGGAATTCAAATGTTCATTTGCAATCATCACACATCACTTGCTTTATTTAGGAATTTTTCAAGGAAGGAATTCCTCAAGTAGATGTGGATGCCAGATATGCTAGCTAATTATTTTGTTGGAGAGGATGATTGAGGTGTACATGAACCTCTTCAATTGATGGTGATTAATTCAGAGTGGGCTAGATGGCTAGAGAAAAACATAGCTAAAGGAAAAGTATCAAACAAAAAATCCTCAATGATGATTGGTGGTCCACAATGAGGTAAGAGATTGTCATTTTTTATTTTTTAATGAATTTTTATTTTTAGTATTAAATTTTTTATTTTATTATTAACTAATACATTATTGATTTTAATATTAAATTTATGGTTTTCATAAATTATTATTGATATCAAATTAACAAATTACTAATTAAATAAATATTATTTAATTTTTTATTGTATTATTTTTATTGTTTCTAGGAACTTCTAACTTGTAAATTTACTAAATTATGTCCATTCTTGAATATTTGCAAATATATTTGCTCCATTATCTCACTTGTTGTGTGGGTGATAAGATATGTTCATACAAAATCTCCTAGCCTTGGAGAGATTTATGAGACATTTGACAGCATGCTTAGACAAATGAAGCAAGCAATTCATAATAGCTACCCTAATTTGGGATTTTATGAGGAGCATATTAGGCCCATTGTAATACGATGGTGGGATACTATGAACATGCCACTTTCTATGACTTCCCATGCTCTAAATCCCAAATGGTATGCAACAAGACCTGAGAGAGTGCCTTGATGTGATGATGAAGAGGTGAAAGATGGCTTCATGAAGGCCCTTGGGAAAATGTACATACTAGGGAGGAGTCCAACAAACTTATAGTGCAGTGGCTAGCCTTTGTTAGTTGACATGGCCCAACATTTAGTAGACCAGATGCGAGGATAGATAGATCTACATTAGCTCAAATTGACCCCATTAGATGGTGGACATGGCATGAAAAGGATGTACCAAAGTTAAGGATCCTTGTCACTCATCTCCTTTCACAGGTTAGCTTGTTTGTGGGATCCGTGTAAGGATTTCCTTTCTTGGTGGATCACGTGTCAACACTCTATTTCCTTGGTAGTTGTTGGTTTGGAATCTGGTGAGCAAGCTCTTCTCTCTAATATTTATGCTCCTACTAACTTTATTGGTAAAGTGAACTTGTGGGCCCATATTCAATGTGTTTGTTCATTGGAGCCTCTTCGTCCATGGGTTTTGGCAGGTGATTTTAATGCTATTTGTTCCTTGGAAGAGAAACGAGGGGGTATTGGGCATTTGGATCCCTTCATTGGGCTTCTTAGGGATAACATGGTTGCTTTGCATTTGGTTGGCATCAAACCTAGGAATGGTTTATTCACCTGGAACAATAGGAGGATTGGGAATGATGCTACCTCTAAAAAATTGGACAGGTTCTTGGTTTCCAGCTTCTGGGTGGGAGATAGTTGGGTGACTGGTTCTCAAATTTTGGATTGGTGGGGATTTGACCATTGGCCAATTAAATTTTCTACTCTTCTATCTAAATTCCTTATGAAGAATCCTTCTTTTAGGTTCCATCTTATGTGGCTTCAGGATGCCTCTCTTCATGATTTGGTTTCAGGTTGGTGGAGAGAGGGGAAGCCGGCTTTCGGCACTACTATGTACTCCTTTGTTAAGTTCCTGCAGTTCATTAAATATATGTTGAAATGTTGGAATAGATATCACTTTGGAAATGTTTTTCAGTCTAAGAGGAATGCTCAGGATCAGTTGGACTTTGTTTTGCAGCTCATTCAAGATCAAGGACTATCTAAGGAGTTGCACAGGGCTGAAGTGATGGTTGTGAAGGAAGTGGAGGATTGGGAGCTTCAAGAGGAAATATTTTGGAAGAAGTATCATATTTAGTGGATTAAAAAAGGTGATAGGAACACTTCTTTTTTTCATAATTATGTCAAATACAAGAGGCAGGGTAATGTCATTTCAACTATCTAGGCTCATGATGGGACCCTTCTTTGCACTAGTGTGGAGATCTCAAGGGAGGCTATCAAATACTTCTCTGAGTTATTTTCCAATTACTTCCCCCTAGCTTGCACTGAAGAGGCTTCCTTCTTAGCATGTATTCTTTCTTTTGGTGACTAGAGAAATGAATGAGGCCTTAACTAAACCAATCACATTGGCTGAGGTGGAGGAGGTTGTGTTCCAAATGAAGAAAGGCAAAGCTCCTGGACCTAATGGATTTCCTATTGAATTCTTTCAGGAGTTTTGGGAGGTTATCAAGCTTGTTTTGTTGGCAGTGGTCCAGGATTCCCATAGGAACAAGGAAATGCTTAAGGCTAGATGAATGCTACTTTTTTGGCTCTTATACCCAAGCAGGAAGGGGCAAATTCTTTGGATCTTTTAAGATCAATTTCCTTATGCAATTTGGTGTATAAGATTATCACCAAAGTGATTGTGGAGCGGTTGAATGGTTGGATAGGTTGATTTCTGAGGAGTAGGGCGGTTTTGTGGCTGGGAGGAAAATTCTTGATGGGGTGCTTATTGCTGCCAAGATTGTGCACTCTATCCATTTCTAGAGAGAAGGCTATGTTCATTAAGCTGGATATGGCAAAAGCTTATGACTATGTCAAATGGGATTTTCTCTATAATAGTTTGAAGGTTTTCAGGTTTAGTTGTGACTGGATTGAATGGGTTATGAGTTGTGTCACCTCCTCATCTTTTTTTGTATTGATCAATGGTGAGCCTTCAGAGATTTTTGAGGCATTTAAAGGCTTGCAACAGGGTGATCCTCTCTCCCCATATTTATTTATTCTAATGGTAGAGGGGATTGGGAGATTTTTGAGATCCCGAGTGGAGCTTGGTTTGATTCAGGGGTGGCGTTGGGGTAATGGTATCCCACCTCAGTCCCATCTTCAGTTTGTGGATGACACTACTTTGACGGAGGTTGCCAAAGTGGAGGAAGTGGTTAAACTGAGGAGAGCTTTAGACTTTTATTTGTTAGCTTCAGGCCAGAGCATTAATGAGAATAATTCTTCCATTTATTTTTTCAATACGCCTATTTAATCAAACGGAGGATAGCCAAGATCCTTAGATTCCAAATTGGTTCTCTCGCTTTTGTGTATTTGGGCATTCCGATTATGGGACACTTGCTTCTAAGATTGTATTGGTAGGATATGATTGAAAAAATTTGTAAGAAAGTAAGTCATTGGACCTGCAGATGGCTTTCTACCATCGTCAGAGTTACTCTTTTGAAGTCGGTGGTTCAAGATCTTTCGTTATACAAGTGTTTTGTGTTGTAGGCCCCTGCTAGCTTTTTCTAGGACTTTGAATGTCTTTGTCAAAAAATTCTTTGGTAAGGTAATCTTCTCTTGAGAAAATGGAGTCTGGTTAAGTGGGAGGAGGTATGTCGTCTAAAGCATGAAGGGGGTCTTGGGTTGAGATAGGTTGATCTTAATGGTCAAGCCTTGGCTACAAAGCTCTATTGGAGATGGTGTACTCAATAGTAGCAAACTTGGGCTAATATTCTCACTTTCAAATATTTGGGTTGTGTTGACAGCAATGAGATCCCTCAGTTTGGTCTATTAGGGAAAGGCTCAATGGTTTGGAGTACTCTTAATAGAGGGGTTGAGTTGATCAAGCAGGGTCTTTTCTGGATTTGTAATCGTGGGTCAAAGGCTCTTTTTTGGTCTGATTCTCGGGATGGTCATCCTCCTATTGTGGTTACCCATCCTCATCTTCAAGATCTTAGTAGAATCTTCTTGGAGGCAGGTTGGAAATTTGTGAAGGACTTTAAGTTCCCTCAGTTTCTGTAACAGTCTATTGTATATCAGTGGAAGAATGTGTAGGAGTGCCCTCCTAGCAGGACAAGGGAGGAGCATCAAGAGATTTCCAACATTCTTGAAAATAGGTTTTGTAACTCTCTGGAGGACAAGGATGTTCTTGCTTGGGGTCATGATCCAAGAGGTAGGTTCTCTGTTGCTTCTGGGTATCAAGTGTTAGATAAGTAGATTTATAGGAGTACGAGGGTCTCTTGGTGGAAGCATGTTTGGAACACTTTTTCCTAGCCCAAGAGTAACTTTTTTCTCTTGGCTAGTGATGCAAGATAGATGCTTGACCTGGGATAATTTGCAAAACGAGGGTTTCATGGGCCCTCCATGTGTGTTTTATGTTCTTGCAGTGAGGAGAATGTTTCTCACCTATTTTTTCAATGTCCCTTTGTTAGGGAGATTTGGAACTTTTGGTGGGCTTCTTGCAATTTACCATGTTGGCATGCTTCTTCGCTAGAAGATTTTTGGCTACGGTTGGGTATGGAGCCGGTCAAGTCCACAATTCTCCAGATTGTTTGGAAAATTGGTCCTAGTTTAATCATTTGGCATACTTGGCTGGACTGGAATCATAGAATCTTTTTGGATAAGAAACTTCAAGTGAGACAATTTTGGTTGAGAGTTCTAGGAGTTTTTTAGGAAACTGTTGTGGCTAAGTGTGATCTTTCAGTCCCCATGGCTCTTGAGGAGAGAGGGATTGTTCTGAATCTTGGAATCCCCGATAATGTTGTGGGTAGGCCTAATACTGGTTTGAGGCAAAAAGTTAGAGGGAAGACGGTGTGTGAAGGGAATAGGCTACCTCCCCCCCCCCCATGGAGTTTTGAAGATCAACACTGATGGTTTGTCTAGAGGTAATCCTAGTCCTACGGGCATGGAGGGTACTGGTAGGAATAGTGATAGGATTGTGGAGTTTTTCTTTTCTGAATATTGTGGGGAGTTGTCAAATAATCTTATGGAGGATTTGGCTGTCCTTATGGCAGTGAAAAGGGCTTGTGCTCTTGGATGGAGGAAGGTTATTTGTGAATTTGATTCTCAAGTTGTGATTGACTTGTTGAACAGAAATCAACTAGAAGATGTGAATTGGAAATTGGCTGTGGTGGTTAGGCAGATTATTTCTTAGGGCATTTTCTTGGACTCTATCACCTTTTTCCATATCCCTCGGGAGTGGAATAAGCTGGTTGATGGTTTGGCTAGGTGGGCGTCTGAGTGTGGTGGTGATTGGAAGGTGGATAACTGGGAGGACATTCCTGTGGTTCTATCTTAGGAGCTCGAGGAGCTTATTTCTACTGATATGAGATTGTTTCTTGGTGTCACTTGATGGCTTTCTTTGGCTTTTGGACTTGGCCTTCTTGCTTGCAATATCTTTTGTATTACTCTTTGGTTGAAATAATTTTTTTACCTGCTTCTCTTTTTTTTTTTTTTAAGTTATTTCATCATTCTAATAACATGAAATTCTAGTTTTCAAAAGTTAGTTAATAAACCTCAAGATTTTGATATTCATTGTAGCTACTAGTATCATCTAGGTATTTAAACATGGACATTACACATCTAGCATTCTTGAAATTTGTAATATAAAATCAATGCTAGCATGTAAAATACAAATTTGGTCTAGCTTAGGGAACGCATCACTTTATTTAAATTCTAAAAGTTAGTTTAATAACATTGTTTACTCAAACACTTCATCCTAAATCAAATTATTATTTTATATAAATTAATTGAAGATGCACTAGTTTTCCCTTATAATATAAAATTGTGTTTATAATAAAATGTAGCCCAATGATAAAAAGTACGACTATCAAACTAGGTTAATCAAGATCTAATTTTAAAAGCTAACACTAAATGCAAATATTGAAAGTTACTATTTTTACCAATTTGAAGTATATTTCACATAACAAAAACAATAAATATTTGAAGTCCAAAAAATTTATTAGAATTTTGTTTTTTACTATAACCATGTCATGGAAAGATCCAATCTTATGCTCTAAACTAAGAATATACTGAACTACTACAAAAAATAATAAAATCATCATTAGAATGTTAGAAAACTTGAGAAAACATTATTCTAATATTATCATCCTTTTTACAAAAATAGTTGTATTCTAATATTTTCATACACCTATTCAAATATTGTTGGTTACATCTATCATTTTTACTCAAAAAATTTGAAAAAAAAAACATTCCCAATGTAAACATACGACCTGTATATTAGTACACACCACTTTTAAAACTAAAGAAGTTACCATTTGGGAGCAATTAGTTCACATTTACTTGCAACTTCCATGAAAAAATGGGATCTTTTCAAAATGGTATGGATATCCATCAAAACATAATGGATAGAGATTAGAGATCTAGTTTTTACATGTTCATACACAACCTTACAAGACCGTTCTTTAAGCTAAGCTTAGATGTCTACTTTTTACATAATGATATAATGTTAGAATGTGAAGAAAATTCATACATGACTACTAGGAAAAATAATAATAAAATATGATGTATGCTGGCAAATAAAATTAATCAGGACATGGATTTATTTGTTTTTTGGAATGACTGCATCATGAGGACACCCATGTCTTTTTCCTACTACAAAAACCATTTGCATATAGTAAGAAAGGCCACGAAAAGACCTCAATGATGAGGTAGATGAAAGTGCCCTTTTCCATCCAATTTGTTTTATGTGATTCAACATGTGCAGGAACAGTGTTGAAATTCAAACATTAATAGAAATTATTTTTTGAATGGAAACAGATGGGAATGGATGTTAGGCAAAAAGAATGGGCCCACTGTTAGAGTTTCCAATAAACTCAATAAAATCAAGATCACTTGCAAAATTTGGATTAGCCTTCTACAAGGAGAAAATCAAACATGCAAGAGAAATTTGCATAAAATGATGCAAATAGTATTATTGGGAATAATGAATTACATGATATAACTTGTTTTTATAGAGCAAGATGAAAAAATCTAAAAAGAAAACCTAATTAGGACCTAAGTAAACTTAATAAAGTGTAATTAAATATTTAATTACACCAACACCCCCCCTTAAGTGCAACTTAGGGAGAAAAATAAACATGCAAATAATGGAAGGATGGATGAATGAAAGCATGAATGGGTCTTAGCTACAAGGCCATGTTAGGTACCCATGTACATATGCAATGCAAAAGAAATATCATAATAGGGAAAAAGAGAAAATCCAATGGGACAAAACTCCTCTTCAAAAAGAGAATGCAATCGAGTGATGGAAGATGGAGGAAGTTCCATGAGATCCCCCAAGTACACAATCCATCACATAGATACATTAGAAATGCCCCCCATAGGAGGGAAATAGATGATGAAAGAATCTGGAAGTTATGTGTATCTTGATGTCGATGTCAAACTGTGACTAAAACTAATCCATAGGAGCAAGTACCATGAAGATTCAGGAACATTAACCATAAGATGAATGGCCCTCAAACTAAGATGTGACCTGATGATAATCTGATGCAATTCAAGATCATTAACCATAGGCTCTCAATCTGAGACATGAACTGATGCAAACCAAAATGTGTCATGAGCAAGATTGTGGCCAAAAGAAACTATAGAATCCAGATACAACTCATGCGAGTTGTCATCAAAAATGAAGATGGGATCAAAGTGCATGCCATGTGACTACACTCTAATCCAATTATTATGCAAGCAACCCCCTGATGAACTTTATTGAAGTTTATTTATTACAATGCTCCAAGATTGTAAAAAGAGAACATGCAAAACGTGAAGAAATCAAAGAGAAAATAAAAACATAAAGCATGCAAAAAGGAAAGATTGCATGCAAGGATCAATATTCACATCTGCCTCTATGAATACAAATAAACTTGAGATCTACGTAAAGAACGAAATCAACTTTTTGACAATATAGTTTTCAAAAAACAGACACTGTATGCTCAAGTTATGATTTTTTTGAAAAATGGGGTAAATTGTGTTAATCAACAGTTAGCAAACATGACCCTTCTGATTTGATTTTTGAAAAGTATACTCATTGCATTCAAAATATAATGGATACCTAGATAATATTTTGATGCTACCAACAAAACCCAGAAAGCATTTTTTAATCCAAAAATCAGAACATGTGATTTGGTAAAAAAAGTAAACATCACCAGCAAGGAAAATAGTTGCACGCTTAGCTATTTTTTAGTCATTTTTGCAAGATCTTCTCACTATTTGCAAAATAAGGAAAACCTAATTAGGACCTAATTAAACTTAATAAAGTGTAATTAAATATTTAATTTCACCAACACCCATAGCCACCTAAGCAGCCAAAGGGCTCTTAGTGTGTGTTGTTTAAGCCTAGCCCTATTTACTAGTTGATGGTGAGTAGAGGCTTTGCTAGGGATCATTTCTACCATGTTAAGGTGTTATATCACACATTAAACAATTGAATTTTCAATTGTTTGTCTCTAGGAATTTTTGAGGTGATAAAAGGTTGTTATATGACCTAAAGGGTTCTTTGACAATAACAATGTGTGGTCATGGGGTGTATTATGCATATATTTCAATAAAAACTAGGTAGTAGTAGTCTATAGTGAGTTTAGGGTTAGTATTGAGAAGCCTCTTATCAATGTAGAGGGTGGGGGGGGGGGGGGCAAAGAAGATACAAGGAAATGATGTAGGTTCAAAACTTGTCATTGTGGAGGCTGAAATGAAAATTGGTGCATCAAGTTCTATTGGCACAAGACTCCTCAATGCTTATTTTTTAGCTCTCATAAAACATGTAAGATCTTTGAATGCATGCTACAAAAATTTAAATTGTGTTGAAACATTTGGTGGTCTTTCACCATCAAGTGTATTAGAGATTTCTGACAGATATACACTGCCAAAATTGGAGGAAAAGAGGATTATTCATGCTCTTAGACATTCAAAGCTTCTTAAGGGGGTTAAACTATATAGGTTGGCCTATATGCTTCAAACCCTAGAGTGTTGATGATGAGGTCCCTAGAGTGTTGTTGATGAGGTCTATAAATGTTTTTGGCAATGGTATTCACATCCATGCATTTGAGTGTTGGAAATCACCTCCTCCATGTGCTACTTTTGGATTGTAGAGGTTTCAAACTACTCTAATTTGTTGTGATGTTTCATCTCTTAGTTTAGCCTTTGGTCAAGAGTTTGCTTGGTTATTCTCTATTTTTGGTGTCCTCATATACAAATAGGTTGTATATACAATTATGCCCATATATTGGGTTGTTCATGTCAATTTTTTATATTATTTTATCTTTCTATGCAAAGATGTTCATTCTATATAATGGCTCCTATTGTGTAAGTAATATAAAATAATCACACCTTATTATGTTTGTTTAATGCAACTTTCAACTATATAGTTTTCTTTTGGTAATAACAAAGATGGACCCCCTAATAGAACCTGAAATATAAAAATTATACTACTTTATTATTTTTATAGTGTAAACTTCAAATAAAGAAGAAAATTAATATATTAAAAAAATATAAATAAAAAAAATATAACAAAACATAGATATTTTAAAAAATTATATAATTAAAATTATACCATTTAAATACGTCTATATATGGTTGATGAAAAAATCCCCAAAAAAGGGTGGATATCATGATATTCACCGTATTGAATACATTGCATGGCAATATGATGAGACGAGCTTCAAAAGTCTCTCCAAAGTTTCTTCAGAAAAAAATAGACATATTTTCCTCTGGAAATCTGTTTAACCTAAAACATTGAAGCAATTTAATAATTATTAGCATTAAGCTGAAACAGATCAATTATCTGTGCTCTCATTTGTACTAATATTATCTGTATTCTGCAATCAAAATATAATGAAAAAAAACAGAGAAGGAGTTCCATTGTTCAATTCTAAACCTATTTCTGGTACAGATCATGAGAAAGACGAGGCTTGATGATAACTTCCAAAGGCACTGCCCTTGGTGTTGTCAAGCCAAGCCCTTCACTCATGTCAAGGGCTCTTCCATCTGGAACAAACCAATCAAAGCTCTGCAACAAACTTGCGAGAGTTGTTTGCACCATGGACATTGCCAAAGCAGTACCAGGACATCCTCTTCTCCCTGCCCCAAATGGGATCATTTCAAAGTCATTCCCTCTCATTTGTATGCTGTCCATCTCTACTTCTTTCTCCATAAAGCGCTCTGGTATGAAATCCAGGGGTTTATTCCACAGTTTTGGGTCCCTATGAATTAACCATGCATTTACCATCAGCATTGTTCCTGCAGGAACATGATAGCCCCCCACTGTGCAAGCCTCAATAGATTTGTGGGGCATTAGCAAAGGCGCCGGTGGATGAAGGCGCAGAGTCTCTTTCACTATTGCTTGCAGGTATGTCAACTGGGGTATATCTGACTCCTCCACCAATCTGTTCCTTCCAACTTTAGAATCAAGTTCCTCCTGTGCCTTCCTCATTACATGGGGATGTTGCAACAACAATGACAATGCCCACTCCAGGGCAACTGAAGATGTATCAGACCCTGCACTAAACATAACCTGCAATTGTAGATATATTAATAACAAGAAAAAAAATAAACCAAAACTTGCTTGCGACATACTGACTATTCAAGTTTTCTTTTGGGTAGATGCCATTAAAAACCTTGTGTGCATATAAATGCCAATTTTTCGCTTGCCCAAACTGGTATCAAGTGGTATTCATATTCTAACCATTGGATGGTTGAAGAATTGGAAGGCCTTTATAACATTCATGTCTTGATTCAAGGGAGGGGCCTTGTAGGAATAGATTGGTGTTGGAAAGACCATTTATACATTGGTCCAAGGTAGGCCTTGCTATACTGGTGGTAGGTTGTGGCTCAGTCCTTCCAAATCAATAGGTCTGTGAATCAACTATTTCTTATTGTTAAATTTCAAATTTTATAGTCAAGCTGGTTGTTGTTTTAAGTAGGTGAAATAGTAAGTTTCTATTTGGGACATAATTCTATTAATGTTGGAAAATGAGTTATATCAAAGTAAAAGCTAGATCAGTCATCAAGAGGGTTAGTAATTCAGTGGTAGAGCATCCCTATAACAAATGGGAGGTCCTAAATTTCAAACCTAGCTGGTCCATGAAGTTTAGCATGGTACCTGAGCCTAAGTCAGCAAAATCAGGTTAAGCTAGGATCCTCAAGCATCTATGGTGTAGCTCAAAGATAGGTGTTGGAAAATGACCCCCACCTGAACCAAAGATGGATCAGTCACCAAAATGGTCAGTAGCTCAGTGGGTATAGACACCAGCAGCAAATGAGAAGTCTTAAATATGACTATAACTGATCTATGAAAAGTTGAACACATAAATGATTGATAACATTTTATGAAACATAATTTCTAAAAACCAGAAAAAAAAAGCTTTGATGAAGATAAAAACATGTTAAGAAATAGAATTCCAGATGTTTCAACCCCAAAAATGAGTTTATGTAGGAAATTCATTAATCATGCACGTTGCTACTGGTTCAAAGTTCAAACATCATACATTACAAATATCTCTGGAAGCTAAAGAGCTTGTACATAAGCTGAAAATCTTGGCAGAAAAAAAGGCAAATTAAGCATAAAAAATTTCTCTGTCACTTCAAAATGACCCATTTTTATTTCAACACAAGAAATATGGAACAAAATTCTTGCAATTAGGTTGTTGACTTATTTATCAGGTGTCATTAGGGGCACCTTCTCTGAGTCCTAATATATATACACAAGAATTTATAAACCAAAAATACAAAAAAAAAACTCATAGTCAAAAGCACTTACAATAGCAGTTGCCTTGATAAATGCATCTTTATCAGGAATTGCCTCACCGTTCTCTTCTGCCTGAGAGATGAGCACATCAACAAAGTCTTCCATCTCTCCCCCATCTTTTAATCTTTTCTCCCTGTGCTTCTCCACAATCCTCTGCATATACGAATCTAATTTCTCATTTACCGTCTGCATAGCCTTCTCATACCCTTGCAAATCAAACCACTTCAACCAGGGAATATAATCCCCAATATTAATTACTCCATGAAGCATAAAGGATTCTTCAATCAGATGGGTGACTAGATCTTCCGAAATCCCTGATTCCTCCCCAAAATACCTCTCATCTATAATCATAGTCATCAGAAATTTAAAAGTCAATTTTGGAAGAACACTTCTCATGTTAACAGTATTCTGCATCTGTGTCTGCTGAAACAAAGAATTTACTGCTTTCTTAATTTCTTGCATTCTCTTGGGTCCGAATGATTGGATTCTTTTGGAAGACAGGAGCTCAAGTACACAGATTTTTCTAGCATTTCGCCAATAGGGGCCATAAGGAGCCCAACCCAGCATAAAATAATTGTAGCCCATATACTGACCTTGTGCAAGCTGAGGGCGAGATGCAAGAGACTTATCATTTACTGTGAAAGATTCTTTGGCTAAATCTGAAGAACTTATCACTAAAACAGGGCGGCTACCAAATTTAAGATGCATAATAGGTCCATACTGTGTTGACAATGAACTTAGAATCTGATGAATTGGCTTGGTTTTATCTACGAGAAGATGAAAGTGGCCAATAACAGGAATAGCTCTGGGGCCTGGAGGAAGATGGCTCCTATATTTTCCACTGTGTTTTAGTAGAATTGTTGCCACAAGAAAAACTGTGGCAGCTCCTACCAGAATAACAGACAGCACAGAAATTGTTATGCCCATGACTACTGCCAATGCTTAAATGTCTTTGTTTGATAAAAGATTATGATGAGTATACGTATATATATTGAATCTTGGGCTGGATAACTGGATAAAATCAAACAAAACGTGTGAACAGAGGAGTCAAAGGCATGAGATTGATACGTGTTGCTGCAGCACTTGTATCCAAGTCCAAACAGTTGCCTACCTGAATATTTTTTATAACAAATTTATTTGGATTTTCAAAGTATAAATATAATTTTAAATCTGTATTATCACAACTAGGAAACATCATTACCAAGGCTTAAATTATTTCTAAATCCATCTGTGGAAACATCATGACTGTTATCATTGATGATGTCACTTTAAATATATTAATGTTTTTTAAATTTGACTGAATATAAATTAATTCTATAATGCAGCTTTTTTCCAATTTGGGTAAGAAGGGAAGATATAAAAAATATATTTTTAAAGTTATGTGCACATAAAGCCAGCTATACCTGCACATACAGCCCTGCCTCATGAGCTTTTTAATAACAGAATTATTAATATTATATTTATGTTTGAAAATTATATAAAAAGGTCAATTCAAGAGAAATATTTTAAAAGTGGTTTGCCTTTCAAGATTGACTGAGAGAGAATAGCTTATCTCCATACTGTCTTTTTAAATGCCAGGCATGTGCAAAAAGTCACCTCCATCTCTATCTTTTTTTGGAGATCTCTGTGTACACTGCCAACTTCAAAGCAGCACCCACATCATAGTTTAACGTATCTAATTTTGTGAGTGCTTTGGTAGTTGCTTTTTCTGTTCACTCTTGTCTATGTATTCTATTTTTATTTTCAGTAGCAGCAAAGTCTGTCTTGCTGCTTCTCCTGCAGGCTGCTGGGTGGTTCATGTTCTGTGTTGTATTCTTTTCTTTATTTTTAATTTTAAAAAAAAAAGCAGGTTTGTTATTGTAGGGAGTTAAACATAATTATAAATCAATATAATTGTATTTGTAGAGTGGATTGAGCTTCTAATGCATGGATTTAATTTAGTCGTTAACATATTTCTACAATTCAATTTATTGTGATATGTACTAGAAGTTATATATAAGGTGATGGTAAAAAATACGTTTAAGCTGGTCGTTGGATAGATAGAGGCGAGTTCTCCTAAGTTAATTATTTTGTTGGATTGACTTTATAACATCAATCAAATATTGGAAGACAATATACACCTTCGTACAAATGATCTAAATGCAAATATTGGGTTTGATGTAGATGCATTCGTTTTAAGGTCCAAATCAAAATATTTCTATAATGATTTTATCCTTGTTCTCTTTTTTATTTTAATGTAGATGATTCATTTTAAGCTTCAAATCAAAAGTATTCCTAGAAAGATTTTCTCCTTAATCGTTCTCTTCTATCAAATTGCAAATTAAATGTCTTTAAATACCAAGACATAACAACAAATCATGCAAATGAGTACCAAGTTGACTCCCAACAACGATTAGAAAAAAGGTGGGAACTCGAGAATTAAAAATAAAATTAAAAAAAATTGACTTTGGGATCAATCCCATGCTCCTCAAGATTAAACCCAAGCACTACAAGATTGACCCAAGACAAGGAATGTAAAAAATCTTAAGATCAAGAACATGCACATGGAAATTTAGGCTAGTAATATGGTGTATGTGTGCAAATAGTGCAAATGGGGTTAGGATAAGGTCAAATGTATGGCAATAAGTGTAAGTAGGAGAAAATGCAAAGGAATAAGAATCGATGAGTAAGCCAAACTTAGTAGAATATTGAATGCACAAGCACTTGTTGAGATGTAATTGTATCGCCATTCCTTCAAAATACGCCCTAAATGGGAATTCACATGGGTATGTAAATTTCACCATTACAATAATTTAAGTTTTATATAGAATAATGTGTTTAGAATTATAACTAAGTAAATAGAAATAGAAATAAATTGAATTAACTTAGAAAAATTTAATGTTTATTTAGAATATGAAGTTCTAAAATATTTGGATCTATATGAAGACAATGTGAATACCTTGATGCCTTACATCAACCCCATATAATTTGGAAAAGGAAAAGTCATGTGTACAAGGAAGATTGGGCAATAAAATATGGAAGAAAGAGAAGAATGGCATTGAACATTAAACAATGTCAAAAAGTAGCATGTCATCCACAATAGAGGGCAATAATAGTTGCAAGCATGGATAAGAAATCTAAAAGCATAGGAAAAAGAGGTCTCTAACCAATTAATGCAAGAAGATGACCATAGTCATCCACATGAAGATCGTAATTCTCAAAATAATTGGTCATGAATTTATCAAAATAATTGGTTTTGTGAAGAAATTTCGGCAACATAACAATGCCTATGAAAATAACCAATTGCAACTCCAAAACACAAGTGCTCAATATATGAGTTTTCAATGCACAAAATGGATGCTTCCAAAATGGTATGCCTAGAATGCCACATGTCATCATCCTCTTCATTGCATGCATGGAAGATTGAAGATTGAAGATTGACATGCAAATTGTCTTTCTTATCCCGCACATGCAAACTGAAACTTGTCACATGCAACACTATACATGCAAGATGTCCACTTAACATGCAAGGCACATGGATCATGCAAACTGAAACTTGCCATATGTAACACTACACATGCAAGATGTCCACTTAACATGCAAGGAACATGCATCATGCAAACTAAAACATTGCATGTAGTGTGTTTGCATGCACAACTCTACCTATCTTGGAAATTTCCAAAATTGAGTCCCCCTCGAAAATAGAATTTTTCACTAGTAATTGGTAATCTGATATGAGTTAACTATCAACTATGATTCCAATCAACTCATACAAAGTGGGACACCTGCCTCATAATAAATAGGAATCATGTCTCCCATGCCACTTCATATGTAGGATGAAAACTCAAAGTTCCACTCCCACAAATGACATCATTAGGTGCACATATAATTAAATTACAAAGGTAAATTATCAACATAATAACAATTAATAATTAAATAATTAAATAATTAATGTTAGGAAATCAAAGGTTGAGACACCTTATTCCTAACATTCTTTCACTTGTCAAATACCTTTGAAGAGCCAATGGAAACAACAAGTTTTCAACTAGTAGGGATCGTGAGGCCCATAGACTCCAAACACCATGTAAACTTATCTATGCTCATGGGCTTTGTCAATGCATATGCAACATTTTCCAAAGTATCAACCTTCTCTAATTTCACCTTTTCATCTTCCAAATGAAATTGAACATCAATGTGCTTTGTTTTGGCATGGAAACTACATGATTCTCTACTAAGAAAATGGAACTCTGACTATCACAACATGTGCTAACCATCCTCGAGAAAGTGACCATTTCAAACTGAACACATAAGTATCAAACTTTTGGTACCATCCTAGGAGACTATTTTAGGCGATACAAATATTTGTTCAACTTACAAACCAAATTTCCTTTACCTTTTACTGATGAGGTATAAATAACCTCATGAGTATAACGAGCTAAATACCCTTCTTTGTTCTTGCTAACCACCTTAGCCATGCCAATGAGTTTATTTTTAGAAGTAATAATTGTCTACTTTTTATAAAATGATGTATAAATCTTATTTCTTTAATTGATTGAAATTAGCTAGCTAATGTTGATCTAATAGTATAGACTTTAATTCATTGTACAAGACTTATGCATGACCGAAGAATGGAGTGGACTTTAAGCGGACTTCAAGCAATTGAAGTTAAAGTGCTAGAAGCTTGGGCGCTAGAAATTTAGGCGTGCATAGTGCAACAATTTCCTTTAAAGCTTTGTGTTAATTTTTTTGTTTAAGACTTTATGGCTCCACTCTCAACCTTTATTATGTTTTATGTTATGAACATCAGTTAGTTGGTCAGTTGTAATTCTATTAAAAAGACTTTCTCAATGGTGATCTGGGTGATCCCATAATAGTGGTTTACAATTTTTGGCCAAACTGGACACTGAAATTATTATTTTTAACTAAATCTTCACATTTGGGCACCTATAGCGGCTAAACTGTGAGGAATTTGAAGATGGTGTAAACTAGAATCTCATCAAACTTTGTCTGTAGATTCTAAAAATATCCCAAAAATAGATTTTCATAAACAACATTTTTAAAAAGTGACGCTATCACCGTATAACGCATAACTTTTTTTCCATGAAGGATAAAATTCTAATTCTTTCAAATTTAGATTTGTAACTCTTGATATTTAGTGCTTTTCCACTTGTTGGGAGAAGTGCTGAATTTTTATCTTTAATCGAGTTTCAAAGTCGTAAAACAAATTACACTGCATTACCGCCATCAGATAATCGGCAGAACTTTTTGTATATGTCAAAAATTCTTAATTTAATTTTTGTTGGATCGCTGACTTCAATATCTTTGGTGCACTCATATTTTTCAAAAAATTTTGATAATCTTAACTATTTTTCCACATGTGAAAGTTAACAAAGAAATTAATTTTCATGAAAAAACCTATGTTTAATAAAAATTAAAAACAAATACATAACAAAACCAAAATATTATTATTAAAAATTATATTCATTGATAGCTTGTTCGAGGAATACCTCATGGGTCTCATTTTGAAAAATAAATTTTGTTTTATCTATTTGATCTCCCAAAATCTAAAATCAAAAGTGATTTTTATTAGCATTTTGATAGGTGTAAGTTTAGACGATTACGTATATGGTTTAAAACTAGCAAGGTTCTATCCAAGGGGGTTTGATCTAAGGTGATTTGATCAAACCCTCTTCAATTGGAATCCTTAAAATAGAACTTTGTAAGGCTTAAATCATTATATTTTCTAAAAATATGTGATTTCAGCTAAAATTCGTTCCTCTCAGGAATTGTAAACCACTATTATGACAACACCCATCTACTGCCATCTGAAATTTAGGATTTTGTAAGTAGTATATATATGTAACCACCAAAAGCAATGTGATGTTGTTATGGTATGCTTTGAATACTATTCAGCTATGTTCTATATGTTACACTCTTATGATATGAATAAATAAATATTGTCAGTCTCATTCTGATTCAATAGTTCTAAGTAAATGAAGTACCATGAATGGATTTATTTTGAAGATGTGAAAGTGCGTGTGATTTGAGCTAATCATAGTGTTGTGACCTTTTTCACACATCGCCCCATTCAAAATGGGGACTCATGAATTTTTGCTCCGTTCTGGTCTTTTGGCTTTTTCTTTCTCTCTTGTTCTGCTTCTTTTCCGCTTTCTGCTCTCCAAGACACTCCCGTCTGCGAGCTTGAACGTAAAATTTCACCAAGTGCTGAAATTAGGGTTTCACATCTTTAGGTCACTTTGGGGTCAGATTTAGTCGGTTTGTCAGCTTTTGAGCCTAACACTACTATTACAATGTTTTCAGCAAGTAACCCCCCTAAAATTTTCACTGAGTTCTGTTAACTTTCTATTTTTAGTAAGTGTCAGTTTAGGGATGATTTTCTCAAGATTTTACATTTTGACAACTCCATTGCATTCCAAACATTTCGAGTTCAGTTCTGACAAATTTTGAACAAAAACAGACAACTTGCTATTTTTAGCAGTCCAGCTTCTAGAGCAGATTTTGAGGTTTAGATGTTACATTTTCTGAGGCATGTCTGGAGATTCCTTCTGGGTTTTTCGAGACCTTCGCGGTGGTATGACATGCAAAGCATGACGATGACTTTCAGCATTCAGCTTTCGGAGGCTGATATTAGGGTTTGCATGCAGACATTTTCAGCGCATGTCGGCATATTCTTTCTGGGTTTTCCAAGAGCTTCGCAACGATGTAACATGCAAATGGAACTGACCACTTTTCAAGAACTTACTATTTTTAGCCAGTGCTTGCATGTTGGAGATTTTTCTGGGTTTTTCAGGGTTTTTCTAGATTTTTCGGGTAGTATGACATGCAAAATCATTCGGCAGTCGGTCAGTCACTTTTTCGGCCACTTTCTATTTTTAGCAGGTATCACTTGGGCAGCTACTCAACACCTCAGAAATGCAAGCTGATCATCATGCAACTGAAACGAGGTCAAACGGAGCTCATCTGAGCAACATGCACAAAATTAGGGTTTCGAGCTTCAGCGCTAAAAATGAGGAATCAGAGGTCAAAATGCTCAAAACTGAGGTATCCATCCTGATCAGCATCCTTCCGAGAATCTGCTGGCAGAATTTGAAGGCAATCGGAGAACTTTCTATTTTTAGTAAGTGTTCCAGACGTAGGCTATAAATAGAAAGTTGATCTCGGCGTCAGCATAGATGGGCAAATTCACCAGCAAGGAGCGCACTGCCCAAATTTCAAGTCAAACGGAGATAGGGAAGCCTCAGAAAATGAGCACTTACTATAAATAGTAAGTCACTTCAGAAATAGCTATAATTGGCAGGTCAACACCAGATCTCAACGGGTACAAGACGGACATGTGATAAGTGATCCGTGGCGCAAATTTCAAGGCAAACAGAGTTACAGAGAATGAAGAATCAGATAATTGCTATTTTTAGCAGGTCAATTAGGGTTTCCTGAAATCAAGGGCAGAAAACAATAGTCAAGCACAAACAATATCCAGTTATGATCACCAAGCATCAGGCATTCAACAAATGAAATTTGAAGACTTTCTGAGCAGTTTCTATTTTTAGCAGGTTGCTAAAAATAGCAGGTACAAATAGGCATTAGGTATCGACGGAACAAATCAGTTGAAATTTAGAGCAGGGCAAAAATCAGGCTTTTTGGAGTCAGAATTCAGTCAGCGGCGCAAAAAAATTTAAGGGACTTTCTAAAAATAGAAACTCGAGGCGAATTAGGTTTGACAAAGGAAAGTCGACTCAAATCTGGTAGAGGGCATAAAATTCACTAGAATGGATAAAATTTGGAATCCAGTATTGAAGTCCACCGTGAGAAGCTGAAAAAGGACAGAAAATTGACTAAGTCTGGGAAAAACGCCTTAGTCACTTGAAATGATGGAAACTGGAACCTCCAAGGGTCAAATGCACCTAGGTATGTAAAGGTGTTAGAATTAAAAGTATGACTCATCACATGCGCCTAGGCTGGGAAGTCTGTGAAAAATTTACTAAGGCACTTAAACTTGAGGTAGCCCATGCTATATGCGCCCTGGTGAAAGTGAAAGAAGGGGGTCCAATATGCGCCCTAGGAGCTTGGAAATTTGGCTAAGTCCAAAATTGAAAGTGGCAAGTGATAAATGCACCCTTGTTGGATGGAATTTTATCTAAGGCATAAATTGAAAGTGTCAGGTGGTAAATGCGCCCCCTCTTGAAACTGGAAGTAGGCCATGTTATATGCACCCAAGAGGTTGGAATTAAAAGCTTTACATAATAGATGCGCCTCCAATTTGCAAAAAGCTTCTAAATTTTTCTAAGGCATGGAAATTGGATGTTCAACCCCTCATATGCGCCCTTGGAACTAGAATTGAAAGCTCAAACATGAGAATGCGCCTATGGCAAAATTGAAAGTTAGAAGGGTCAAATGTGCCACTGGTGTTGAATAAGAATACATCTAAGTGTTGAAACTGGAAGCTCATGGGTTCAAATGCGCCCCCCAACTAGAAGCTCTATGGCTAAAATGCACCTGAAGGTATTGGCTGAGAATTTTCCTAAACGACAAAATTGGGTGTATCACATGCCATATGCACCTAGCTCAAAGGATGTGATAAAAAAATTGCTAAGTGCCGGAATTAAAAGCTCTGGGGTGCAAATGCGCCTGGCAATGTGAAAACTGGAGAAATTTTCTAAGAGGTGGAAATCAAAAGCTCAAGCTCTCATTTGCGCCCCACTCTGAATGAATTTCAAAATTGAAAGTTGCTAGTGTTATATGCGCACCTTTGAAGGAATAACTTAAAATGTTCCAAGTATTGCAAAATTCAAAGCTAGCCCTGCCATTTGCACCTAAGATTGGAAGTTGCACATATGAAAAGCGCCTTCAATTTGAAGCCATAAGAAATCTCTCTAAGGCAGGAAAACTGAAACTTCCATCTATGACATGCACCCCTAGGTTTAAAGTCATAAAATCTAAAGCAAGACTATGGATTCACGCCCAAGCAGTGAAATTGGATGGAGACCCTATCAAATGCACCCTTGAAAGCAACAAGAAGAAGGTGAAAACTTCGCCTAAGTTACAAATTTGAAGTAGGCATGGTCAAATGTGCCTGAGAAGTTTGAAATCTGGAACTTAGCCC
>VDFB02101816.1:0-102620 GCA_007258455.2 Sequoia sempervirens
GAATCACCTCATGATGCAGCTCGTTGCACGTCACCTACTCACGAAGATCATCCAGCTGCAAAGGTGTGTAATCATGTTTGCTCGGCATGTTCTTCTCTCACTGGTCACTTTCAAGATACAAGAAGGTAAAATGAATAGTATGTGGCAAATTACTTTCATCTACTTCTTTTAACCTCTTTTCATATCTTTTTAATTTTACACATTAGTGTACAGTTATCATCTTTTCACAAACTCGTAATGTAACCATTCTTTGAATCAACATACCGAGATCTAGGGTAATCCATTTTTGACACCGTTTGATGCATTGGAATCATGTTTCCACACTCAACATCATCAATTGCATATTGTTATGTAGCATGTTACTTTGAAATGCTCTAAAATATGGTGTCTCTGATTCGATGTGGCTAGACTGCTACCTTGATTCCATCTACGTAAAGCAAGTGGAATCAAGGGGGGGCATACATCTACCCTCAAATTGGATTCCTAGGAGTTAGAAATAAGGATTTTTGAGAAATTGACAAATGTGTGTTGCAGGATGCGATTCCTAATACTGTGGTTGTGCAAATAACTACATTGGGGGCTCCATTCTCTTGTCTTTTGAATGTGTATCCTTTTATGTAATAAAGCGCATTGTTTAGAGTCCTTTAGCGTACATATGCACATAGATTCATATGGGCGCTAAAGTGGGGGCTAAATGTGCCGTAGAAAATTGGACCCTCTTGAGAAAAGAGACAATTTCACACATGATTGGACCCACTTGTGAGTCCCTTTACATTAATTACCCTTCAAAACAACATTTATAGGACCCTTAGAATCATTAATTTTGATCTAGAGGCCTGTTTTACCTGAGAAATCACATAAAACCCGACAAACAACATTTAATTACATCATACCCTGAAACCCACCTTCAAACAGTAGTAGTGGGACCCATTCGCCAAGGGTGGTGAATGAGTCCCCTTTGAGGGAAAATTCAAAATCAAGCGGGAATTTAATTAGTTTAGCTTTAATTTCTGATAAATGTCGGCCTCTTAGGTTTAATTAATAGGAAAATAAGGTGTTGTTGCTTATAAATACTCATTATTATTCATTTTTCACAATCTTTTTAATCTTAGGTTTAAATGTCAGCCTCTTAGGTTTAATTAATAGGAAAATAAGGTGTTTTTGCTTATAAATACTCATTATTATTCATTTTTCACAATCTTTTTAATCTTTTTATCACTTTTCAAGAGCAATTTCTAGAGTCAAGTCTTCTATCACAAGTTTTATGAATAAAGTTGAAGTTTTAGGGCAGCAAACTAAGGTTTTTGCAGGTCTTGAAGCTCACTATTTTGATCAAGATTCAATATTTCAAAGGGTTGATGATGGATGCCTATGGTGAATCATGAAGAAATCTAGGGTGAAGAGGTGCAACTAGCCACTAAATCACGCCTAAGGACTTGGTTTCCTATTGATTCCATCTTCCATTATTACTCTATCTTCAGATTAAGGTTTTCATCTTATTTGTTTTGCATTTGCATTTCATTTCATCCCTCTTTTTCATGTGTTGTGAGATTTCTAGGGTTGAGATCTTGCATCATATATATCATTCTTGTATGTCTTATTCTAGATCAATAGAATAGGGTTTTTTTCATGATTTAGACTTTCCTAGTCTTTAACACATCTAAGGCTAGGGTTTATGCAGATTTTTCTATATTCAAGGTTTAAATATCCAACTAGGGGTTTGACTAATGAAAACCCCCCATTAGACAAACAATTTTAAAGTGTTTTGCAAGAATTTTTTGAGATCCAAAATCAGGTTTTTGTCAAAAATTGTTGTATAGGTGTCAAGGTGCCAAACAGAGTTTTATAATTGTAGAAATCAAAAAAGTGGACTAATTCTCCATGCATGGTGAATGAGTCCCTCCTGAGGTGTAGATTTGAGTCAGATACATTTCCAGATCCTTGACTATCAGAAAACAAGTTCTATGCAGAAAAGTCCTAATCTAGGACTAATTCGCCCAAGGTGGCGAATGAGTCCCAATCAGTCCAAGTTCAAATTTCATCAGTCTTCCATATCATTTTCCAACCTTCTATGGTTTACCAGGTGCATACATTCTGAGAAACAACATTTTGTTTGGTCTAATTTGCATTTCTATCCATTCTTTCATGCTTTTTGCATTTCACAACATGTTTTCAAACATAGTGTAAATCTTAGTTTAGCATTCATTTTCATTCATTTAGATCAGTTAATTGCATTTAGTTTACTTCATCTAGCTTAGATAAAATTCCACAATACATAATTTGAATGAACCCTATAGCATTTTTGGCCTAACTCTCTCCTTTTAGGTGAAAAACCCTAGAAGAGTAAAAGAAGTCCTAAGAGATGAAAATCGACGTTTCAATCTCAGTCACACTTTACTTGATTATGAAGTCTGATATACTACAATTGAGAAATAATTTCTATCTTTTATATTTACAATGCATAAGTTTAGGTATTATCTTCTTAACGTTGAAATACATGTCATTGTAAAATTTGATCTATTAAAACATCTTTTTTTCTAAAAATGATCTCCCAAGACATCTTGTTAAGTGGGTGATTTTGTTAATGGAATTTGACCTTAAATTTTTCTCCCAAAAGGAAATTAAGTTTCAAGTTGTAGTGTCGAAAAGTGTCACCTTGACAATTTCACACAATTTTTTTCGCCCCTTAATTTATTGGACCTAATTAAGCACCTAATTTCCCAAATTATGCATTCTATGGCCTATTTTCAATAATTACTAAGAATTTTCAAGTGGAAAACAAATAAATTCATCTGGTACTTTTCCCCTAACACCTTATTTTCTAAAAAATAGGGCAAGGATATAGTTGCCCTATGGTGACAGTGTCCCCCTATTATGTTTGGTCCCAAATTTGAATATGTTGGTGGCATTTTATCATTTCCAATTCAAGTTGTAAATTTTGGCTATCGAGATCTAGTTTACGAGAAATTGAATAAATGCTTATAAATACATAGCTATTGGATCATTTGAAAACCAAGTGAAAGTATTGAGGATCAAGAGAAACAATTATTGTCAAGAGCTTTATCAAGCAAGTCAAGAACAACATTTTAGTGATTTATTGTAGCAATTCAAAATCCAAACATCATGTCAAATACTTTGTGAGTTTATGCATGTTCATATTATCATTGTTTGTGAAGGATAACCCTTTTGTAGGTCTCTAAGCATTTCAAGCAATTCAAGAAAGATCCAAGACCTTGAGGTGATGTGTATGACTTAATTCCTTCAAGTAAGTCATTGAAGGGTGGTGAGTTGCAATACTTTTTTGATTCATCATTCCTTCCTA
The DNA here is from genome assembly GCA_007258455.2 of Sequoia sempervirens. Lineage (NCBI taxonomy): Eukaryota > Viridiplantae > Streptophyta > Pinopsida > Cupressales > Cupressaceae > Sequoia > Sequoia sempervirens. The sequence continues at coordinate 3,323 of VDFB02101816.1, forward strand.
TCATTATCTTTCTATCATTGACATTGCCATTGTGGGAGTAGAAAAACTAGCACGAGGTTTGACTAAGGCAAGCCCCTAAATGGCACAACCCTTCCTCTCTCTTTAAATGTGCAAGTTTTAGGTTTGGAGGATATTGTAGGAATCTTGAAGATCCATTTTCCATCATTTCATTCAAATCCCTAAACCTTGACAAGACACAAAAACTCATAAAATTATCCAATAGTGATCTGATAAATTTGTAGGTGAAATCAAGAATCTCGGATCCGACATCAATGGACTACAAAAACATATTTGAAATACCCCTACAAGGACATAGTTTCCTTTGGGTGACACTATCCTCCTATTTAGACCATATCTAAATTTATAGGTTTGGTGCATAGATTTTTTCCCTTCTCAGATCTGCTTGCAAATTTTTGTTATCATTTCATGATTGCCAGAAGTTGGTATTTTCATATTAGGTCACATAGTCTAATTAGGTTAATCAAGGAAAATTAATTCCAATTCATTCCTAAGTCCCTCAAAGATGTAGATCCAGGTTTGATTGGCTCGCCTACAAGGTTGAAATTCAATCTAATCACCTTGTGGATTTGCATCCTAATGAAATCCTAGAAAAAGGAAAAATTGACCCTAGGTTCTTTGCATTAGACTTAGTGTTCTATTTTTCTTTCTTTCATTTTGGTGAACCTAACCTATTAACATTATATACCTTCTAAAAATTTCACCTTAGATATAAGGTTTTACATTCCATTTTTTTTGTATTTCTCATTTAGGGTTTTCATTTTTCATTCATAAAAGCCATAAAAATTTAAAAATTATATATCATATTGCACCATAGGTTGCATTAGGATTTATTTTAGTCATCTATATTAGATCTACATTCAACTTGCATTCACAATTTTCATTTGTTGTTCAAGCATTGTTACACATTTGTATTTGAGTCACATAGTCTTAAATTGAGCAAATTTTAGAAAAATACTCAATTTAAAACCTATGTGCACACAGATTCAAAACCCCTAAATAGTCTAATAAGCATTCAAACTTTCAATTTTCACCTACCCCCAAGATAGAGACGCCCTTGGGTGCCTTTGTCCTCCTATTGGTAGCTAGATAAAATTTTGCACAATTATCTATCTCTGTGTCTTTAGTTTGTTTTTGCTTGCATATTTCTGATATGGAATTATTAAATGCATGTATTTAGGAATCTTTCATATGGCTCAAAAATATGAAAAAAGTGCATTGTTTTCAAAATTGCATCAAAATAATCATTTTATGATTTTGGCATCTTAGAATCAGTCAATTATTGCATTTTAGATCTGAAAATTGCATTCAAAATTGTCAAAACATTTTCAACATTATTATACACTTGAATTTTGAATTACATTGGCATAAATTGGGAAAATTCTGGAAAACAATTCACTGCCATACCTTAAACATTGTAGTACATAATAAAATTTTAAAATTTACAAAAATTCACTATGCAAAATTTTGTCTCTGGTCTCTACTCAGCTTTGGCATCAATTTTTGAATATCAGTCTTGTAACTAACTATTTTTCTAAAAGAAAATGCTAGCTTGAACTATAGTGCATAGCATCATGTTCTCATTGTAAAAATCTTGTGTTGTCATGTAATTCATGTTCTATTGGACCAGATCTTGTTAAGAATTTTAAGGAATTTTTGTTACACGCATGTCAAAATGAGTTTATTTCTCCTCTTTTGTTATTTTTCATTGATCCCTCTCCCACCATCTCTCCTATGTGTTAGGTTAGTTTGTTGCAAGATAATTCAATCATTAACAATAATGTTTGTTCTTCTCCCGATATCTAGCTCCTATTTATGAAGAAGGTATCTTGGTGTTAGAAGATCCCATCATCGAGCACCATGAGAATCTTATTTTTTTATCTTCACCTACCTCTCCTACTTGGGAAGATATTGTTGGACAATAGGATGAAATCATTGATACATTTCCTTCAAAATACAATAAGGTAGATTTCATAGATGAAGATACTAAGGTGACATTAGATCCACCCTCAATACAAGAGCATCAACAAGAAGTTAAATCCGTTGTTGTTATGAATGCACAATTGGCTATTAGATCTCCTTTAATTATTGGACATCCTAAAAATCCTTTAAATATTGGAAGCCCTAAATTTCCTCTAATTATTGGACCTCCTAAGTTACCTCTCATTATAGGACCTCCTAAACCTCATGGCCATATCCTAAATGTTGCAAAATAACTTACTAGTAATCATGTGTCAAAGCAACCAAGTTTTCATATTGTTGCTCACACATACAACACTAGAAACAATAAGCACCAAAACAAACACCAACATCCATTCCATTTCCTCAACCATACCTCCCACCTGCACCTAATAGTATGCAACGTAGTGGTAAAGAATTCAATCTTGTTGAGCAACCTGGTAACACTCCCACTAAGATCTCTTTGTGGGATTTAATTCAAACATCACCTATTTACCATGTCATGCTTCAAAACACTTTGCAAAAATTTTGGGTCCCTCCTAGTGTGCAAACAAATTCTGTAGCATCCTTAAATGAGGGTATGAATTTTATTAATTTGGAAATGGTCTTTCATCAAAGTTGGTTACCCCCTTTGGAAACACAAAAATAAAATGATGCCTTGATGATAATGGCTAGTATTAACAAGAATGGGATTAGGTGTACCCTTATTGACAATGGTTCAAGGCTTAATGTTTGTAGTGTAAATATTTTTGACAAAATTGGGGTGGATAAGACTAAAATTCAACCAGTTGATTTTTCTATCTGTGGTTTTGATAATGTGGGAAAAAAACCACTTGGTGTAATAACATTACCTGTTAAAGTGGTAAGGTTGTCATAAAATATTCTCTTGGGTAGACCATGGATTCATGAGATGAAAGGATAGCCTTCAACACATCATCATTTAATGAAATACACTTACGACAATATAGTTTACATGATAAACGTTGATCCTAAATCTTAAAATTGTTTACAAATTGAAATAGGAATAGAGAGTCCTTTTAGAACATTGATACCAACTTCAAAATTGGAACCTTTACAAGTTGAATACAATGATGAGTTCCTTTCATCCATGACAAATTTGTTGGATGATGATTGGGGTTCATTATATTTTACACCTACATTCATGGGGGAATACAATATTACACAATCAAAATTAGAAAAAGAGAAAGAAACCGCAATGATATCAACACAATCTATCACTGAATCATCCACAAATACTAACAAAGAGGAAAACACAAATTACTCATCCAATTATGATGAAAATGTTTATGAAACAACCTTCTTCAAAATAAATGGAAGCCATTTATGGAAGAGGTTATGAACTTTTGAAATAATTTAGCTATAATGGAAAAGGATGTGGTTTAAAAGAACAAGGTATATGTGTCCCCATAGAGCTCAACACACAAGAAAAAATAAGATGTCTTGGTTGTTCTCCTTCAAGAATACCTTCACTTAATCATAGAAGAGACAAATAGCATTAGTTGTTGCTCCTTGCCATGTGGTAGTTGTATCACACAATACTCACTACCATGCATGGGGGTATAAACTAGGCTTTATATAATCTTATTTTATCTAGCAAGGAGCAATGCATCATCATCCATTTTGGGCTCATCTTTGTCCCTACATTTGGGGGCAAGGGGTTAGGTATCCTTCTGTTAGGTGCATTCCTTCTGGAAAGGGGTCCCTTTGTGTCTCCTTAAAATTTTAGTGTATCAAGTACACTTAACATTTTAAGGGGGGGCATATAGTCCCCCGCTCATTATTTTCATGTGAAATGGTTCCTTTTTAGTGATGATATAGAATACAACTCCTAGAAAGTGTGACCTTCTCAATGAAAGTGTGGCCTTCTCTATCTAAGTTGTGTCTCCTTTGTGGTGATATTAGGCTTGATGTCCTCTAATTGTGTGACCTTTCTTAGCGTATGATGTTCCCCTTCAAGGTAATTCTATGGTTAGTATTCCCTATGGTGTGATTCTTCTATTCCAGATATTCCCTAAGGTATGACCTTTCAAATATTGAGCAAAGCCCCTTTGTTGTTTTTGTAAGTCACCTTTTGCAGTGGTGTTCTTACAACACCCCTTGAGGTTTTGGCTTTATCTTTTTATCATTTATGTGCCTCCTTAGGTGATTTTGTTCACCTTATTAGTTGAGTTTGGAATTTTTGCTTCACTTTTTTCACAAATGTTAGACTTAGTGGTGTGTTGACATTGACATTTTTTTGCTTCACTTTGTTCACGTGCGTTGAACTTAGTGTTGCATTAGTAGGGCATCTTGATCATTTTTTGGTGCCTTATCAATTTTATCAAGGAGTATAACTCTTGGTATGGTTGTTAATGGGTACACACCTAGTGAATATCAATCTTCACTAGACACATTGTCTTGGGGGCTCACCTAGTGAATATCAGACTTCACTATAGCCTGTGTTGCCTTCGGTTTACAATTCACCTAGAAAATATCATACTTTTCTATTGTGTGATTATTGAACATCTTAACATGGCTTCCAAGCCTAATGCAACTTTCTTGATAGTATATTTATGTGTTTCATGAGTTTCTAGCATAACGTAGCTTGCTAGCCTTATGGAACCTATCATATTGCATGGACACCTAGCATAACACAGCTTGTTAGCTAGTTGATCCATTTAGCTCATGAATGATTTGGCATAACACAAATTTCTAGTCCTCATGAGAGCATTCATTTATCTAACATTTATTTATGGATGACATTTGGTATTTGAGACAATTTAAAACCAAGGTCTCTTTACCTTACTGACTCGAATCCTTTTAGTACTAACCTTATGTTCTATTGTGTCTTTTGTATGTTTCTTCCTATTTTCATTGCGTTTACATCGTGTTTGTTTTGTTTTCATCTATATGCTATGGTATTTCATGTGTTTTCATCATGTATGTTGCATGTTTTCTTCCATGTATGTTTGTGTATGCTATCTTGTTGCATTTCATACATGTGGAAGTTCCTTTGTGCTTATGTTGGTTTGTCATGGGATCTTAGATCCTGGGGGCTTGTGCACTCCCCTTGATCCTTTATCATCCTATCTCTACAACATTTGGAAAATTGGACCCCTCTTGATATATATATTTTCTACTTTAGTGTCAGTCTTAGCCTAAGTTCATACTCTCACTAAAGTGGGGGCTAAATGTAGCATTGAAAATTATCACCAGGTTGACAACTTAACACTATATTTTGCACCCCTTAATTTATTGGACCTGATTAAGCACCTAATTTCCTAAATTATACATTCTATGGCCTATTTTTAATAATTACCAAGAAATTGCAAGCATAAAAAATTGCGTTCATCTAGTACTTTTCCCCTAAAACCTTATTTTTTAGAAAATAAGGAAAGGAAAGAGTCCCAAATTTGAATATGTCAACAAAATAACTTGATTCAAGCTCCTTCCTAGAAACTTCGTTCCCAAGTCTCCCCTTGGACATTTTCCATGTGGGGCTTGAATCTTATACAAAAATTCTCATCCTTCTCAAGGACATACTTTTAGTCTTACAACTACTAATTACTTCATGAAACGGTTTGAAGCATTTCCACTTCAATTTGTGACTACTAAAGTGATATGTCATTTATCCTCAATAATATGATTTATTGGTTTGGTCTTCCTTCTGCTTTGTTTTTTGATAATGTATCATCATTTGAGAACAAAGAGGTGAAGAATTTCCTCAAGAAATTTTATATTCAACATCACTTATCCATGTCATATTGTCCTATTAAATCAAATGGTTATGCAAAGTATTATAATAATATAATTGAGAAAATCCTTCAAAAGATTGTCAATAAACATGGCAAGGATTTGTACACTCAACTTTCTTATGCATTATGGGCTTATTGAACGAGTGTTCATACAACTATGGATACCACACCATACAATCTCATTTATAGTGTCGATGCAATCATGCCCTTCGAGTTAGAGATTCCTTCATTACATATTTCTCTCAATGGCATTCTTAATGAAAAATTTTATAGGGAACAACTTCAACAGATTGACAGACTCGATGAACATCGTATACATTCTCTCAAGCATCTCTAAGCTTATCAAAATAATATTCAACGTAATTACAATGAGAGTGTCATACATCGCTTGTTTACAGTTGGTGACTTGGTGCTCTATGAGAACCAATGTAATGTAAATGCTACTCCAAGTAAGAAAGGGAAGTTCAACTTGAATTAGCTAGGGCCTTATGTCATCACCAAATTCTATGTATCAAGTGCATATAGACTATCTACAATGAATAGTACACCTCTCAAAGAACCTATTAATGATATGCACCTACATAGGTTTTATGCTTAATTTATTTTATTTCATTTCATTTCTAAAGGGTATGTTGTTATTTCTTTAAAGTGTGTTATGCTAGATGGATAATAATCATATCTATTTAATATAAGTTGCTTCATTCATGACAAACATATGTGTCTCTTGAATTATGCAAGTATTTTTATTAATAATGAGAATTACTTTTTGTTAACATACAATTTAGTAATTTGTATACCATGTTAAATAGATCATTGTTGCATTTAATTAGACAACATGATTACATTATTTAGTTAGATCATAGATGTATTTAATATAACATGGGCGTATGATAGGAAATCATTGGTTGTATAAATAATTAAGAAATCTTAACAAGCTATTTAATTAGATCACACAATTCATCCAATGTAGTAACATATCACCAATACATGTATTAATTAAATCATTGTTGTATTTATTAAGCAATATTGTTAGGTTGTTTAATTAAATCACAATTATGTTTAATTAACCATGTACATGTCAATTACTACATTTAATGAGATATTTGATGCATTCAATTAAACATTACATCACATTGCTTCAATTAGATTACAAATAACATATAAATTACACCATATCATGACACGTATGTCGACCAAAACCTCAAAATGCTCATATATATAAATATATTGATACATGATATACAACAAAAATCACCACTATAAAAAATTTGTGTCAATGATACACAACGTACAAAAAAAATTACCACTATAACAAAATGTGGTGTGTCATAATGATACAATAGCATATAGTGGTTCCATCACCCTATAGGATTGTGCCTACCAGATCCCTCAGGGCCTAGTGGTGGTTGAGTGACGAATGGTTTTCAATGTTATGTTTTAGACTGAGTGACTCTTGGACCCATGGCTCTATGCCTGGAAGCCCCTGACCTCACCCCTAATCTATGTCGCATCCACCATCACATATGTGTATTGTTGTTGTAGTTGATCTCTCTCAACTCACAACCTACTTGCCTCCACCTATAGGGCCACCACACAAGGATTGTCAACTATGAGTGTTGGTGTTGCTCTTGTCACTTGAAGATTGATCAATGTCTAATCTCTCTAATTTGTCACTTAGCTAAGCTCCATGAACCCCTCCTCATATATGGATCGTAATTGCACCACAAGCTCAAAAATCTCCATTTATCGCGGGTGAAGCCACAATAATGGTTTACAATTTGATGGAGGAAGGAAAACTGACAAAAAATGACCCCATGGAAAAAAAATTGGTTTTAGGGGTTCGAACAAACCTACAAATTTGAGCGAACCCATTTAATTATTGCCCCTCGTTTCCCGCCCAAAAAACCAAATAAAATGCACATAGAAAAGTGGTTCGCTCAAACCCCTAGGGGTTCGTTTGAACCCCCTTATCCCTCATTCTCCCCCTCAGACACAAAAAGAAATCTAAATTTTTGCACTTAGAAGCTCGGGTTGAAGATGAAAATGGTAGAGACTTCACAAACACAACTGGAATTAGGTAGTCCTTAGAACGAGCTATCCAACGAATATAATTTTAATATGTTTTGGTTTTATTATGTTTTTTTTTTTTAGTTTTATTAAACATAGGTTTTTCACCGAAAATAAAGCTTTTGTTCTACACATGTGGAAAAATAAAAAATTATCAAAAAATTTGAAAAATATGAGTGCACCAAATATTGAAGTCCTTGATCCAACAAAAAAAAATTGAATTTCAATACATACAAAAAGTTAATATTATCGGTTATGCTATGTAATTGTAATTAGTTTGACTTTGAAACTTGATTAAAGAAAAATATTCAATAAAACTATCTAACCAACAGAAGCACTAGATATCAAAGTTACAAATCTAAATTCAAAAGAATTAGAATTTTATCCTTCATGGAAAAAAGTTGTGTTATATGGTGAGCATCACTTTTTAAAAATGTTGTTTTCTAAAGAAAAAAAAAACTAGTTTTTGAGGGATATGGAAAAAGAAGTGCAAACTGATTCCAAAAATTTTGAAAAAATTGTATTTACAATCTATAGAAAAAATTTCACGAAACTCTAGTTTGTATCATCTTCAAATTCCTCACAATTTAGCTATTATAGGTGCCTGAAAGTGAAGATTTAGTTAAAAAAAATATTTCAGTGTCCAATTTGGCCAAAAATTGTAAACCACTATTGTGGGATTACCCTCACCCTATGATCTATTGTGGCTTATAGCTAGCCAGCACCAATTGTTAGAGTTATACACTAGGGACCATCTCCACTATGAATCAACCTATAAATTTGAGCCATGTCTATGTGCCAACTAAAAAAGGAAAACAAATATCAAATCATATGATATCAAAATCAAAATCAAATGTGACATCTAGTGTTCTACTCAATCAAAAATCAAAACATAAATATACAACTTCTCACCTGGATCATTGGCCCACCAGCGGGGATTCACATGTGGAAATCGTGATTATGCTTGGAGTCGAATGTGGTGCTAAGGGAACTATAGTGGCAGCTTTGCTTGACTCATCATCCTCATGAATACTTAATGTTCCAACCACAATAGGTAGTGCTCACATGCTACACGAGGTTGAGACTTAGGCATCCCCTTAACAGTATCACTAGTTTCCTCCCATTGCCCTTGTCCTCCTCCTATTTCTAATGTTGTATGATCCTCATCATCTCTGCCACCATCACCATTTTCTCCCTCCTCCTCCTCAAACTCCTCACCTCAATGTTCCCACAACCTTGATTTTTCGGTGGGATGGTTCACAGGAAACATAGGGGCAAGATAGGTGGTGCTCCACCATGTCACATATGTAGGGTTTACACCCATAATTTTTTATCTCTAGACATGGGGGTTGTATCCTTCTCCTCATCATTAGTGTTGCTCAATGCAATGTCCATGGTGGTGGGTCAAGGAACATATTTGAGTCTTGTGGTGTTGTGTGTCGACTATAAGTAGATAGCTCATGTAATAATAACCCCCTACACATGACCAAACTATCTACTCACCATATCATAATAAAAGGGCATAACAATGTGCTCCTAGCGACTGACAAAGAGTCAATCCCACTACATCATAATCATTTGGTGAGTTTGACCTGCCCAATGTTGTAGTGCCATATACAATCTCTAGATAATATCTACGAGTTATAGTATATCAAGAAAAGCCTGTCATACAACAAGTCACTAAATTTTCATGGATTCCTCAAGGTGTAGGTGAGTGATCAAGGATGGGTCCATATCAGCTCCATCAGGAACCCTAAGAGTTTTGTGTACATGATGTGCTCAAATGTCCACAATTGGAGGAAGGTACAATTCATCAAACTATGTGCCTCATAGTGTACATATCGCCCTAGATCATGGTATAGGTGGGCCAACATGATCCTCCCATAGGAAAAGATATATCTTTTTCCCTCCATCACTCAGATGGTATGCACGAGGCCCCATGGAGGTGTGAACCTCGTCCATCTGGTGCCATGATGAGAGAGATGGTTACAACCATGATGTGATGAATGAAAGGAATGGAATGACACCATGCAATAGCCACTACATGTAGATATGCTCAATGGTGTCCTCGAGCATAGCACAACTGAGACAATACATTTGGTTAGCCATGATGTATTCTATCACTTAATGATCCTCCATCTACATGGTCTCATCTTGCACAAGCAGTTGCAAAATTTGGTACACATCCTCCAAGGTGACAGTCATCTCCCTCATAGAAGATGAAAAGTCAAGGTGTTTAGGTCCCAACACTCCATGAGCGCCATCAACATCATGTGATAGAATCTAATAGTAGGCATAGTGTATGCCCACCATAATCTAACATCTATATGGTGCCTAACCTTTGCAAGTGTAAGCATTTGGGCATGGTTGCACAACAAGGTATATACATATGGCCTCTCACATGCTCCAACATCTTAGAGGAACCTATAGATACATCAAATAGAAACAAATTAGTCCCTCTTCATCAAAAAGCTAGCACTAAACCAAATCCAAAAAAATCCTAAGAAGTTGCAGATACTAGTGCATCCCTTGGACCCCAATGCCTGAACGAGATGGTGTCACGTCCAAGGGACCCTAGCGCACCCTCTAGATGATGGAACCCATCTTGCATGCTAGCACCCAAGTTGGATGCTAGCACTCCAATGGGCTCGTTTGTTAAGAAAAAACATTGAAAAATAGACCTATAAATACACAAAAGTTCAAAATTGTGACTTACCTCTCTAGCTTGGATGCCCTACATGATGAAATCCCTCAATGCCTGTAGCCTAGGTGCACAGTATGGTCATCAATGTGGTATCTTCGCTCCTAGGGCTACTCAGACCTCTCAAAATGCTCAAAAGTGGAAAAGTCAAAATGAATAGTAAAAGGGCAAAAAAATTATTATTTATAGTAAAAAGGTTTTGCTATTTATAGTAGAAATGAAAAATAAAACAAAAAAATTACCCTTCTATTCAAGCATACTCCATTCAAACCTTCATAACTTGGGCCTATGAACTCTATTTTTTGTGTTGTTGGTTGCATCGGAATCCTAGTTCCACCCTATTTTTTGTGTTGTTGGTTGCATCGGAATCCTAGTTCCACCCTCGTTCCTCCCAAATTCTTTTTTGTTTGAGTGTTATTTTTTAAATGACTCTACTAGAGGCATTTTTATCAACTCTCTAGAAGTTCAGAGTGGAAAGGTTGCCACATTATTTCTACATCTATAAAAGAAAGAAAAAATAGTGGGGGCATATATCTACCCTCAAGTTTCACTCTAGATCACACTCTCATTCTCCTTAGAAAGTTTGTGAACTAACACATCTATTTTTTCCTACAAGACGATTTCTAATTTCTAACAAATTGGTTTTGTAGGATGTAGTTCCTAACACTATGGTTTTGTAGGTTCCTACATTGGGGGCTTCTTTCTCTTGCTAGGTAATATTATGTGTCCTCTACAATATCCTTTTTATGTATCCTTTGCATGCTTATTCACTTTCATTATTTACTTTCCTATACTTTAGCTTGTATATACATGTAGTGTCAAACACCCGCTAAAGTGGGGTCTAAATGTAGTATCGTAAATTGTGTTCCCTGATGGTGCAAGCACAATTTCATGCTCTATTTGGAGTTTACTTTAGTATCCACTCCCCTAGTCCATTTTAGGACTATTTCCAAGCTTGTCCTTACCTCCAACTTGAGAGATATTTTGATGCTACCCTAAAAACCTTACTAATGACCGCATACGCCAAAACTCTGCTTAATACCAAAATTTGTGTCAGCTTCTAAGTCAATGGATCCCTTACTAGTCCTTCTTGATTTTACAAGAATAAAATGTGGACACTAGCATGATGCACGAGTGTCCTACCAGTTCGTACAAAAAAGTTGAACTTTTGTGAAGATCGGCCTCTGCCTTGAGCAACATGACAATTTTGACATGAGCACTCTAAACATTTCCTAAATTAAAATTAAAAATGTTGGCCTACACCTAAGGTCATTTCTATTGATCCTTATTTAAACATGATTTTTTTCAAACAAACATACATGATGCATACCACGGTGACACCCTACCAAAATTAATATTCAACTCTACAATTGTGAATAATATTTGTTGTTGCTTGATCTTGCTATTTTGGTTGAAGATCCAAGAGTGTTACATAATGGTTAGGATTACTGGATAATGATCGGATTGTACCTCTTCATCATGATTGGGTATGATTTTAGTCGGTTCTCACATTCAATCCTTCATCACCTTACTACCCTAAAGTGAGGTAACTTGTATTCTTATTTCCCTTGAGCATAATATTTCTCCACTACCTTTTTTGAGACATAGAAATCCACCCTTTAACACACTTGAGTAGGATTTTTATTATAATTTTGTTTGGCATTGCTAGCCACAATCTTAGACATACTTAAGATTCAGATCACACACTATTACTTTAATCAAATTGGCTATTCATGGAGGTAAAAATACCAAAATGATGGTTGACCAAGGAAAACTCCTATATATCCACAAACCCTTCTCCTTTATGTCTATGCAAGTTTAGATCTAAGACAAAAAATTACAAAAAGCAGAAGAGGAGATAATCACAGAAATTATCAAACAGACACTCAAACTATACAATACCTTCAGGACCCCAGTATAGCATGTTGCCATTCACATGATGTGCTTGTGTCCTAGATAGAAACCTCCAACTTTTGGTGACAAATTCCTCTCTATCTACTCTTTTTAAATCTATCATAATTTCCAAAAATTATTATCTTTCTCTATGTAATCATTTATTTAATTAAATTAGGGTTTTTTGGACCATTTATAGGTTAATGAAATCATACTTTTATCAATTTGTCCTCTCCACAAAAAAGTAACAAAATCCATACAGCTTGGCTCTCCTTTGAGTATGTTAGCCAAGAAAAATAATTTGGTCGCCATTTTATCTTTCTATGATTTTTTACCTCCATTTTTTGTCAAGACAAACTACCTCTTTTTACAAACAATGGTTATGAGCCTTCACATCAATTTTATAATTTTTGCATCAATTTCACAATCATCATGATAGTTTGACATGTGTCCTAGAATTTTTATATAGTACCTCAATATTTTCACAACCCCTACAGTGATTTTTCCTAATCTTATGAAAAGAGAAGTTTAAACATCACAAACATGAATTTTCTCGATTAGGCATTTCATTTTCCCTTCTTTGAGTGTGTCTTTAGTGTTTTAACACCCCCTTTTTAACACAATTAGGCTATGGAACCAATTTGGGGACTCTCTTCTCTTGGAAAGTCTTGTAGGTCACTTTTTAACCACAAGTAGCCAATACACTACCTCTCATCCCTAACAACTAGTTCATTATGTTTATCTACTCATTGTAAAACATTTTTTTAAGACTCTTTCATAGTGATGTGGGAAAAAGGGATCTAGGATCTAAATCACACTTCCTCCTACATCATATTGGAAGGAACCAAAAATGATCACAAACACCCACTTGGCTACTAACCACTATGGAAGAGCCAGAATGGTGGATCGATATTTTGGTTCTTTTTGGGTTGGGGGTTGATTGATTATGAATTAAACTAATTTGATCATGCAAATGTGTACCTAGATCAACTATTGAATTACAAAAAAAATATTGTAAATATAGAGAAGCACAAAATAGAAACGCATAAACTAGTTACATAATAGCATAGTACAAAGATAGAGGAACCTAGCATATGAATTTGAGCTCAAATTGGCTGGACAAGGGTGTTGGCACCCTACACCTGGAAATGCAAATATCAAGAATCAAAAATTAGATCTCATATGGACATTATCTATAGGTTCACTCCTTCTAGACATAGCTTCAAAACTTCGTTGTCGATGATTAATTCCACTTTCCTTAATTTCTTGACATGTGAGGCTTGAATGGTTGATCTTGCAATTAGGTCATCATCCCTTTCCCAAATCCACTTCATATCTATTATCTACTCACAAGAGAGGAGAGAAAGGGTTGTGTCATATAGGTCCTTGCCTAAGTTAAACCTCATTTTCATGTTTCCACCTCCACAACGGCTATGATGATGTAAAGAGTGCTTATCCTAGTTCAAGCAGAGGCGAAATGGATAAAAGGGGATGATAAATTGACAAGTGTTTCAACTTGCCACTCAGATCTACCTTGATGGAATGAATGTATTGTACTCATCTCATACAAGGAGAATTGGATGCTTGATTGAAATTCCTATAAGTGTTAGTACTCACAAAATAAATGAACATAAAACATGAATAAACTCACATATAAACTTGATTCATTACCAACATGAATCTTGACTAATAATAAGTGTTGTATCTCTACTAATTTTGCTCTTGAATGCTTTTTAGGATGCTCCATTGTGATTCCAAATTGTTAGGATTGCTTAGGATTTCAAATGGTGAAAAAGACTTGTATTTTTATGCAATAATTCATTTTCCCTCAAAATTAGTTATCAAAAGCCAACAAATGGATTTAAATTTACAAATCTTAAAATGCAAACAATAATATTTTTTAAATTAGGCCAAAATAGGTTGGACGGGGGCACTAGCGTTCTAGTCCAAACCTATTTTTCATCTTTAAGTTTCATTAAATAAATATTAAATCATAAATTCTCAATTCAATTATGATTTTTTGAAGATGTTCATAAAATAGACAATTTAAGAGCACAATTGGGTCTAGGCATATAAGAGGGAGCTAAACCTAGTGTGAAATTGTCAAGGGTGAAAATTTACGATGTTACATTCACTAATCAATAGTTACAAAAATTTTGCAACGTAGTCTCTACATTTCCTTTCATTCGTCAGTTACAATAATTCTGTAACCTAGTCACTACATCTCCTTTCATTCATTAGTTACAATAATTTTGCAACCTAGTCTCTACATCTCCTTTTATTCTAGTTCGTTGTCACACAACAAAATTTTATCTTCTTAGCATTAATTTACCCTACTTCCCCTTATTCTAAGAATCATTCATATCAACTCATTACACTCTAACAACATACATAAATGACATTTCATTCTAAGGACATCAACATCTACATTTTCATCGAGATTTCCATATTTTCTTCATCTTGCTTTTGGTCTATGATATTCAACCAAAAATTCAATGTGTGTTCCTATTTATATATTTATTTTGCAACATTAATTAGTAATTAATTATTAATTGCATGTTCATTAATTAGTTTTGAAGTTTTAATGTTAGTTTTTTGATTAATTATTAGATAGGTTAGAATATATTTTCTTTCTTAAATTAGTTTAATGTTCTTCTATAAATGTTCATTTTGTTTATACAACCTATTTTCAAACAAAATACTAGCACTTTTGTTACACCTATATGTATGCACAAACATCTAAAACAAAGACCAAACAATTAAACTCAAACAATCATATTCAAACTTCAACAATCATTTGCAAACTCCAAATAAGCATACATCAAACAAATCAACCTCGTTTTGAAAATTATTCTTGGCTTCCAAAGCACCGATATGTTTAGGCCTCTCTACATTACAATAGACCTTCTAAGGTCTCAAACAAAAGTAATATTTTCTACCTCATTGCTATTGTGGCCATTTGCATATTTGTAGCTCATTATTTCACATTGTGGAAATCTTAAAACATGCAACATTCACTACACTACACATTTACATCCTTATATAAGCTTGTTTATTGTTGTCCTAGCACACTAGTAGCCTTATATAAGCTTCTTATACTCTACCCCTGCACAATTTTAGCACATTTTCATACACAAACACATTAAGACAACCTTTCATATGCTAGAATGCATTGTGTGATTAAAAATACCTCAAGAACATGCAAATGAGCTATTCTATACAACAAAGCACACAAATTAGCATCTAGAAAGCATTGGAAACATCAAAAATCATCAAATAATAAAACCATAGCAAAAAAAATCTCAACATTTAACTAGCAACATAGAAACAATGATAAACCACTATCCAAATGCATCCATTTAATCTATTGTAGCCAAGCAAAAAAAATTGCCAACACAAGGTTTTTGTTAAAAGTTCTCATTTGTACCATTTGAGGCTTGATTTTGAGATATCAAAAACATTAGCAAATAGATCTAGTACAACTCCAAAAATTCACACATGCCCTCTTTAGTGTGCGATGTACCCATTTTGCTGCATATAGAGAGGAAGAGGGATTAGAAAATGATGAGCAATATGATAGGGGAGAGGATATGCCTTCAGAAGAGGCCATAAGATTGTCAATATTATGAATAATGTATGTGTCATAAGGAGCACCTAATGGGGCGTGTAAAAAGATCTATGAAATTAGAGGCAACTCGTGGGTGCCAAAAAAAAAAAAAAAATTGAATATCTAGTCAACTTAGACCAAATATTGTATTAGACTTGGGACACTTCGAGCCTTAATAGATATCTAGTTTTAGATGCATTTTTTAATGCGGGGTTCCCTTCTTTTTAGCTTTGGCTTTAAACTTGGCTCTGCAACTACAAGTTGATAATAAAATCCATTAACAAACTCTACTTCTACTATATGACTAATGACTTCATATTAAAGATTCTTAATGAAATTAATAGGGAAAACATTTATTTTTAAAAAAATTCAACTTATTTTATAAATTATTTATCATTTACCAATCAGAGTGTCTCAAAAACTTAAAAAAGGTATATGTGCTTTATTTTAATATTTTTTAAATAAACTATATGAACCCAAATTAGACATTATTTTGTACATATTCAAAAATAATAATTTTATAGTTATTTTAGTTCATGTTAAAGTGGCCTTATATGAAAGGTTTGAATTTTCTACTGTAATCTTATTAAATAATTAATTAAAAAAATTTAAAAATCAATTCTGACCCTCAATATTAATTGATTTTCATAAAAAGATTTTGAAAATACTTACATTTACTATTCTTGGGTCATTTGTACATGCACATATTTTTGCATCCATTACAATGTAAAAACTCAAACCCACTTTTATATATTATTTACTTAACCAAATTTTATCATATAGGTATTAAAATTACATATTACAAAACAAGAAAAAAATTATATTTCATATTATCTAATGAAAGTTTATGAATCTTTACACCATGCACAGCTAACTCTTTTCAAAAGAAAAGTTAACCCTTTAGTGTGTCATTTTCAAGTCATGTTAACATGCATTTGCCTATTAATGTGCTTTTTTAAATTAGTAGATAATTGTTGAGGATATTTCACATGAGTAAGTGTATCATCAATTAACTGTCTCATAAGAGAGAGAACCTGTTTAGCAACATGAGAATCATGACCATAATCTTGCTGATTTTAATAATCCTCAATATGAGCATTATCAGAAAATATCGCATTATCATTGGAGTGGTCAATGATACTAAAGTTTAGATCAATACTCTATAATAAATAAAGATTAAGGTTTTTAGTAGCTTGTGGCATAAATAAATCCTAACTAGCATGGCAAAGAGAAAAAAGAGAGATAAAGCAATATAAACACTTAAATTTGTAAAATCAAACAAATTAAAAGATAAAACCCTAAAAGAATGTACAAGCATAAAAATTCACCAAAATGAAAAGAAAAATAAAACCACCCTCGTTGTAATCTAAGAGAGTAAAAAATCCCTTTTGCAAAAATTTAAACTTACTAACAAGGGCTAGAATTGAAAGGAACAAGATTAAAAATGTCACTTCCTAGCCTAATGTGGTAAAAGAGATGACAAAAAATATTATTGATAATATAATCCATGATGTGTTAGGCCCATTGACCCCTATAATTTCCAAATTCACAACTCAAATTGCACCAAGCAAAATAATTTTGAATTCTATACAAACAATCCATGTCCACAAGGTGCTTAGGGAGGGAACAAAATGGGTTTATTATGAAAAAGTTTTGCATAAACCAAGTGTTGTGTTGGGGTTCACTGGAGCTTATGGATCTAATCTAGCTTGAGGAAAAAAAGAGTGTTAAACCTTCATATTGAGTGCAAGTGGCTAGATATTCAAATCAACCAAGGAAAAGGGATATAATACCCTATTATAAGTATTGTTTTATCATTTCCCTTTGGGAAAGATGTTTTGTCAAAAGAAGAGAGGTATACCAATGTGTTGATATGTCAATTAATTATTTCCAACATAATCTTATCAATCTATATTCTTGGATTATAAATATATGGCTAGAGAATCTTAATGAAGCTATCAAAATTTATCTCAATACATGGGTTTTTTTCTTACTCTGAATAATAAAAAATAAGAATTTCATTTTAGGCAAAAGCCCCTTGATTCTAGGATAGCCATGTTCTTTTATTACAACCATGGTTCCCAAATTTCAATTCAATTGAAAAAATAGTTTTCTATCATAACTATTTGGGTTTGGATGTATTATCTTTACCACAATTCTACAATGGTTTCATGAACTTCCAAACTATTGGCAATTCATTGGGTAGATTTATATCCATTTATCCAACGATAGATGGTCCCATTCACTCAACTAATATTAGGAAAAATAGTTGTATCAAAACGGTTGCTCATTCACTCAACTACTACTCATATATGAGGAAAAATAGATGTATCAAAAGGGTTGTTTAGTGAAGTATGGTTGAAGGTTATGGAGTAGGCATGGACACAAGTTGGTGATTATGAGAATGTCATTTTGTTATCATAAATGTTCCTAGGGAGGGAATATTGTTTCCTAATGTAAAGTTATTAAAATGCTTTTTTCTAAGTAGTCGCATGTTTAGAAAGAACTTACATCAGACATATATTGGTGATTCAACAAGTTCTAAAATCTTCTAATGATTCAATTTGTTCTACTCCAATTTGCAACTTGGATAAAATAATGTAGGAGCCACCAACTTTTCTTAGTAGGCCTTGCAAGATTTCCCGTAAATCAAATTGCTCAATAAATCATAGAGGAATTTACAATTAATTCAACTTCATTAGAATTTTTGGTACAATTACAGTTGAATAACAAGCTTAATCCTAAGCCCTCTTTTGCTGCCAATGTAGATCCTCATTTTGTATCCATGCCTACTAATTTTTTGAAAAAAATATAATTATGATTTTTCCTTTGAGATCAAATCAAGTATGTATAAGAACAAATTATTATAAATTTTGTATGTAAAAAATTACCATAAATCTTGTATTAATTTTTCCTTTGTTCCTATCGCCCTTGCTTAGATTTTGTACAAGAAAATTGTTCTTATTTCAATTAATATATATTGTTGAGAAACCCCCTAATAGTCCTAAAATTAAAATTGGTAAATAAAATCTATTTCAGATATTAATGTTGTTGGAAATGATAAATAAAATAAATAAACATTTTGAAAAAATGAATAATTAGATTAAAATATTTAACTAAAAAGAGAATGTTGATTTATGACTAATGAAAAAATATCAATGATGCTTACACAAATACCTTGGAACCAATGAATGATATGCGACACTCTAATTCACTTTCCTCAACTAAAGATTCAATCTTTCCTAACTTCCTTGATTTCAAATTTAGTTTTGCTCAAGTAATTCTCAATTTGTTCCCTCCAAAACTTGATTCAACTAATTTTTGTGTCAAGTACTGATTCACTTTTATCAACCCATGTATCTTTACAGACTTGGATAAGATCCATAAACATTATTCTCAGACATAAAAAAAGTACCAATAAATGCTTGTATGATACATTCTTCTAATTAATGCTCTCGATAATGCATGCATGCAATAATGATAAATCTAAGATACAATAATAAAATCAGGTATACAATAATTTAATAATTTAAAATACAAAGATAAAATCAAGCATTAAATAATCAAAGAAGTCTCAAATAACATCTTTAACTAAATCAAAACGTCACCCACTTTCAAACACCAAACAAAAATGCAATTAAAATCAGTTAAAGCATTAAAAAGTGGACATTTTCAGTGATCCACATCACTTTTACAAATACAGATCTCTGACTAAAAAGGTCACTCACTTTAACTAATAAAATCAAGCATTAAATAATCAAAGAAGTCTCAAATAACATCTTTAACTAAACCAAAATGTCACCCACTTTCAAACACCAAACAAAAATGCAATTAAAATCAGTTAAAGCATTAAAAAGTGGACATTTTCAGTGATCCACATCACTTTTACAAATACAGATCTCTGACTAAAACTAATAAGGTCACCCACTTTAACTAATAAAATCAAGCATTAAATAATCAAAGAAGTCTCAAATAACATCTTTAACTAAATCAAAATGTCACCCACTTTCAAACACCAAACAAAAATGCAATTAAAATCAGTTAAAGCATTAAAAAGTGGACATTTTCAGTGATCCACATCACTTTTACAAATACAGATCTCTGACTAAAAAGGAGTTATAAACAATTTCAAAAAAATACATAAAAGACTGGATAAGATTCAGTTAGGCACCCTCTCTCAATTACAAAAATGTCTTGCATAAATGTCATTCTAATCTAGGCATACCCAAAATAATAAACAACTCAAAAAAATACATAAAAGACTGGAGAAGGTTCAGTTAGGTGCCCCTCTCTCAATTACAAACATGTCTCGCATAAATGTCATTCTAATCAAGACATACCCAAAACAAGATAGAAAAAAACGTGATTATACAATCTTGAACACCACACCAAAGGTTTCCCTCAGTCCCATCAAGTCAAATTGGATCCACTCATTTCTACAAGTACAAAAATAATCTAAAGATTCGCTTTGCATCTATCTTCACCATCACTAAAGGTTTCTCCCATCCGACAACAATGGAAAAGATAAGTCAAATTGGATCCAAATTTTAAAAGTTTTGGATCATTTCTGCAATACAGAAGCAATCTAAGGTCACTTTGCATCTATCTTATGATAAGAAAAAAGAAAAGAAAAAAATAACCCAACGACTTTCCCTACAATGATGGGCCTCAAAAGCAGTAAACTAAATGACAACAGCCTTCGAGATATCAATAATTCCTCCTTATCTCAGTCAGTCAGATATCACAGACGTTATAAAAACATTTACTTTTCCAATACATAGTTGCATACGAAGAAAAACCATCTTCAAATACTTTGAATCCACAAAGTTCACAAAGCACCAAATATGTAGCCAGATAGATAGTCGATCAATAGACAATCATTCTACATAGCACAAAAGAAATGCACTGCACAAAAACGCTGAAACAATACATCTGATCACCTCAACAGAAGTCAATTCCCGAACCACTACCCTTGCTGAGTGGTGAAGCTCATGCACATTCAAAGTGTATGTCTCCCACTCACTCACGAACTGGAAATTGCACACACACGAGTGCATGATTAATTCGCCTTACCACATAGCAAGGAAGCATCTATGGTGCGCTCTTGACTTCCTCGTGGCTCCTAAAAAACCTACATTTAGACCTATATCTACTGCAAACAATACCCAAATCCTGTTATTACAGTTAGAAAGAGGATCTGATACTGTCTGTTTCTACTAAACACGTAAGATATAATAAGGAAGGACATTCTAATTCTCCATTGCTTCCGATTGGTTTTGCTTGCTTTTATATATCTGGGCAGTGCAATGCAGCTTTGATTTGTTGCACTGTGGTGCATATGATATTGTTGATGGTTGACACCGATTCCAAGTTAAGTTTGGCTGCAGACAAATTGCTACCAATCATTTGAAACGCTGCAGTTACCAACGATCCTCCAGTGCGAGGGCTGTCCAATCCGTTGCTGCTGGCTGTACCTGATACTTCATGAAATGAACTTATTGGAACTAGTGATCTATTGCCTCCTGGACTATCTGGCAGTATGGCAAATCCACAAGGTAGGAGGGGTATGTACGAAGGATCCTCCCCGCTCATTGCCGTGTTCAGCGATGGAACATCTACTGGTGCGTACGCTATCACGGACCCCGACGCATCTGTGCAGCTCTCCTGTAGTATCAACTCTACATTCTGGCTTGTGGAGCACGCCTATGAATTTGAAAGGAAAAAACTATTAGAAGTTACAACATATATTATATAACAGCGTTGGACCACCTGGATTAGAATATCAAAACTAATGCTAGACAAAATCATACATGAATAAACCAATTTTTTTTTTTGACATTATATAAAAAATTGACATTTTGAATCATATTATATGATTCATTGTCAAGATTACATAAGAATATAACTCGTATGTTTTGCAGTATTAACAGTCTAGTATAGATATCTTAAAATATCTATCTAAAACATCCCAGTATTAACAAACTAATATAGATATCTTAAATACATAGATCTAAAAATATATAAGTCTATAAGAAATATTGATTTGAAGTTATTTTATTTACTTAAAACTATATCCTGCCGATGATTGGTTAAACCTCTAAAAGGACTCTTTACAATGAAATAATTTATAGCTCACCCAATACACAAATGATACACCAAGAGAAACAGATCTTCACTTAACTTGTGATTTCCAACCACATCAGCACCTGAAACTTTAGATCATGCCCATATAATAACACTAGAGAAATTCTGCACAATGCTTGACAATTATATAAATAATTTTCCACTTAAACAAGTGTGCTTTTATTATCCTTCGAACCAGCTGGGTCTTGAGAATGCTGAAATCGTCATTGTACAGTTACACCAACATTAAAAATTCACTACCATAAATTATAGAAGTTTAGACACTTACATTTAAACGCAGAAGAGAGATGCAATTTCCCGTGTGCGACCCATTTGCAATGTGCGCTACTTCTTGTACCAGGTTTCCGGTGGACAAAGTATCCCACTTAGCCATTACGAGGAACCCAAAAGTTCAGTAGAAAACAACAACATAAACAAAAGACAATGTAGCGTCTCTAAGGCATTTCATGTACCTGTGATCTGGTTTTCTCGTCCCTGAGAAAGTCGAATACTCGTTGAGGAGAAACAGGAAGCCAAAATGAAGTTGCGGCACAGAGAACAACACCAGTGGGTTGTCCCGGTTCGGTATTTTTTCTTGTTGTAATTCGAACACAATCATCACTGGTGCTGCCACCAGATCCAGAGAGAGTCGTCCACGAATTGCTGGTGGATGCACTGACATTTGAGCAGAAACTGTTGATCATCCTCAGCGACAATCTCATCATGCTTCGTTTTCCTTCTGGAGATCCTATGCCTGCCAACACCCAAACCTGCAACTTATGTGCCTGTATAAAAAATTAAAATTTAGAGCTCTCCGAACAATAGATATGCATGTGCAGACCTCCAATGTCTTTGGGAGATACTTTTTCAGCATTGAAGCTGGCAAGACGTTCGCACTGTCTTTGCAATGTAGCCAACCAACGGTGAGCACCCAGTGCCATGCCACTGCTCACCAGCTGCTGATACATTTTATGGACTGCACCATCTTCAGCCTCCACATGTTCCACCCATGTAACCTGCACGTTATAAAATCAATAATCTCCCTTCTTAAGAAAAAAAAATCGTGAGTAGCGGCAGAAATACAGACCTTTGAGTACCCATTGGGCATGTCCTGGATCAGACAGCCTGATGGGCGTTTTCGGTAGCGTACAAGAGACTGTGGACTGTTGAGCAACTCTTCCATTGAAAAATCGACAACTACCCACATTCCTTCGGCCCTCTGTTGACAGTACCGAAGGAAATGAATTTCTCTGGTGGAAACCAGTGGAGAAAGGACCTGCAGCTCCGCGTACATCTGCCACCCAAGTACACAATGTTATAATGAGCAAGCACCCTAAGAGTATACTGAGGTGGTGTCAGTAGAGGCACATACCAATTGAAGCGAGCCATTCCTGTGACCCGGTAGCCCGTGCGATAAAACTTGCACTGTTTTGGCTCGAGTTACCATGCAAGCAAACATGTCCATCCATTTATTCTGCAACCATAGTTAATGCAATTCAATTGTAACAGCTGTCTCTGGCACAAATGACAGAAATCCAATAAATGCACATACTTACCACGTCCGTTAGGTGGTCAACAATTGCACCTGCATTGAGGAAAACAACAGAGGTATCCCTGGTGGCTTCTGTCCTAAGACTGTTGTTATGCTTGAAGCTCAACCCCATACTCCACGGAAACAACCTGTCATACTCGTCCAAATTCAAAACCTCTTTCACCGCACTGGCATTAGTTTTCAACCAGAGTGGCTCATCTGTCTGTGCCATTTGAATCAATTCATCTGTACTGCTCATGGCAAGCTGCACTGCTAAGGATTTGTCCATGTCCATGATAGCGCCTCCAGTAGTGATGCCTACATCACTGAAAGAAGCCATTGGCATGATGTCAGTGGACTGTTTCACAAAGTTCCCCATTCCCAAATCCAAGGAGGATGTTATCAGTGGCGGCGGCGCAATGGTTGCTAACGAGGGGTTCGCTCTTCCTCCCAAATATCTCGAAGCAATGGACGACACTCGTTCAAGCTGTACCAAAAAAACATGCATATATTCATTATCTGGCTACTGCTAAAACATGTGGAACAATTGGTTTTTTCCTACAAGAGGCCTGATTACAGAAATACCTCGTCCTTTAGACGGGAGTTCTCGAGACGCAAACTGTGTTCACTGTAAGCCATTTCTCCCACCAACGATGGTCCTCCACAGCTGGGACACATAACATTCTTAACCGCTTCACGCAGAGTTAGGTTTTCGTTCCGGAGGCTTTCATTCTCAACACGTAGAATGGCATTATCTGACCGGTCCTGCTGGGCCTGCAGCCCACAAAAACACTAGGTCAAGCGATGTTGAATTGAATTGTAACAAAACGGAGCGTTATTAGAAGTTAGGTGAATCAAACCTTCATCTGAGTGCGCCGATTCTGAAACCAGAACTTGACCTGCCGTGGCTTGAGACCCAATTCAATGCTGAGCCGCTGTCTTTGTTTGTCATCTGGGTGAGGGCACTCCTTAAACAATCTTTGACAACGAAACAGAAGAATTAGATACAAAGCACTAGAATTCGAAATGGGTCGAAATGGATCTTAACAGAATTGGAAAAACATGCTTACGCTTCCATCTCTTGGATTTGTCGAGCCGTATGTCGGTGATAGCGTTTCCTTCGAGGTTGCTGCTGATCTGCAGCATCCTGATCTTCTCCGGACCCTCCCTCCAAATGGCCACTGCCTGACTTGCTATCATTTTCCTCCTCTCTATTCTTGAATTGCATCGTCTCTGCAATTTGGCTTTCTTCTCTCATTCGCTTGGGCTGAGCCATTTTCAAGAGCACGAATCAAGACCTAAAAAATCTCATAGCCCAAAGTCAATGTAGCAAACATCCTCAAAGAAGCAGACTTACCGGTGCAAGAGACAATCCGTCACAGGAAAAAAGTGATCTTTGGTTCTGCAAGTGCAAGTTTGTGGGCAGCTGAGGGATCAACCTTTGAGCAACCAGCAAGCTAGACGGCGACATGAAAGACTCTCCCATGTTATTTCCTACCAGCACATCACAGTCCCCATACATTTTTAATTGTCTCCACTCTCTACACTTTCCTTACTTCACATATAACCCAACTCCTTGTGGAATCCTTGGTCACATACCCAAGAGACCAAATTGACCAGAGAGATTGAGGGAAGCTTAAGCCAATCTAAGATTTAAGCATCCAGCAATCTCTCCTCCACAGGGGGCAAAGAGAAAGAGGGAGAACGAAGGCCTCCTTGGGCACTACTTTCTCACTCTGTCTCTCTTCTAGCCCTCAGAGAAGACTAGTATATTAACCTCTCACAGGCAGCACACTCAGGCTCAACCCAAATGCAGACAAAACGCTACTTTAAGCTGCCAACGACCGGTAAATAAAGGACTACCAGACCTGTAAACCAAAAACCAAAAAAATAGTCTGTTGGATTTTGCAACAAGGACATAGCTACTCAATAGTCTGAAGAAAACAAAGAATAAACAATTCATCACCCAAAAGCTATGACATCATCCTTGCTGCACTGTGCAGTAGAGCCATTGCTTCTCACCAACTCCGCCAACAACTCATTCATTTCCCTCTCTTCACACGAGAGAAACAAGTGCATATAATGACGGAACCCTAACCCTCCTCGCCTCTCCCTTTAAAAAAGCAGTAACCCCCATAAATGACCCTTGGATCCTCTTTTCCGTTCCCGCCCTGCCATGCCCCCTCCTCGTAAATGACCACCCATTTCACCTACCAAAGTAGAGGAGGTTAAATGCCCACATTTACTGCCTGTGTCGCCGTTATCCAAACCCCTTACGGTGTCCGGACACGCGGTCTGCTCACAATATTTTTAGACTTGATCCATTAACTGTTTTACTGCGATTACATTTATTTCTCTCCATCTCACAGACCATGGATCTTTGGTTTGTTGGAATTCGGAATGCCGGTTTCGCGTTGATTTAGTTATAGGATTTTTAGTAATCATTACCTACTAAAAATACAAATCCCCGGCCCAATTTTCTAGTTTGGATCGTTTGGCCTTGAGCGCTGGCCTTTAGAGCTAGTCAGTCCCATTGGGTTTTGACCGGGCCCCTGGGATACCCTGCTTTCTGGCCACACTTCCGCTGAACCCGCTGGAGAATGTATGTACACGCGTTTCCATAGCCTTACCCTATCCAAATGTCCACCCAAATTGATGGCAGTCATTTCTACTTTTCTTTTTTCTTTTTTTCCTTGCCTGTAAAACACAATCCAAATGTTCTAGAAATCTGTACCCGTTGCAGATGAAATCTCCAATCTGTGAAAGACACCCATTGCAAACAAAGTGGGAGTCGACGGTTGACGGGATGGTAGGGCGCTGTTGAATAGATTACCTACTACCCGTCAACTTTAGCTTCTTCTGTCTGATACCAAGACACGCCATGAAGAGTTTTATAATTATTTAATAAACGAATGAGACTGCTAAAAACAGAAATTTGTTCTTTTATTAGTTTAATTTTACCGTTATTGAGTAATATCCATTTTTGTCTTTGGACTGGACTAGACCGGCGGTTTGCCATCATGGGTCAACCGGCCAATCAGCTGGGCTTTGACGAGTATAACGACGCAGGAGTCAACTATTGGGCTTGGTCCTATGAATTTGACGGCCGACCTTGCCAATTCAAAGCTACCCAAATATTTATAATATAGATTAACTATATATATATATATATTAAGTTGGTATATTCATGTTATTATTTATCTAGTGTTGTGTGTATTTTAGGGGAATGTTCTAAAGGAATGATATATTGACAAGTGGTATATTCTTCCGTTTGGTTTGGGTCTTGACCCAATTTTCCTTTCATACATTTTTCATCCTTATTTGTACCAACTTCCATGTTATTATTCATCTAGTTTTGTGTGTATTTTATTGGAATGTTCTAAAGGAATGATACATTGACACGTGGTATATTCTTGCTTTCGGTATGGGTCTTGACCCAATTGTCCATTCATACATTTTTCATCCTTATTTGTACCAACTTCCATGTTATTATTTATCTAGTTTTGTCTGTATTTTAGTGGAATGTTCTAATGGAATAATACATCGACATGTGATATATTCTTATGTTTGGTTTGGGTCTTGACCCAATTTTTTATTCATATATTTTTCATCCCTATTTGTACTAACTCTCATGGTCATATTTATATAAAATAGTACATGAATATGAGAATGAATGATTGAAACACACTTGACTTATGAACACTTGTACTAAATTGGTGATAAATATGAGTTGAAGTTCATCTTCTTATAAGTTGTGATTGATGTTAAAAGCTAACACTTAGAAATGACAATATGTAATATGTAATTGGCTATTGGTGTTCTCGCTTGCATTTCATGAGATTAATAATACATGTCTTAGGTTTGATATTATAATGAAAATGTTTCATGAAAGCACTTGTCAAATCGATAAAGGAAGGGATAGAAGCATGTTGCTAGGAATAAATAAATATATGTGAAAGTGTGTCCACTTAATCTTGTTGGGAACACTTTAGTGAGCAATTGATTCTCATGAAATTAAGGTAGACATACAATTTGAAAGTATTGTCAATGCACTAATGGATGTCTCTACCATCATACTTTTTTAAAAGGGAGTTGTCACAAATCCACTTAATGCAAGATAAGCCAAATTGTCATATGCCAAAGAATGTGCAAAATCACTATCATTATATATGTTCGTTTAAATCTTTGTTTGTAATCATCAATGCATGATATCTAATCTCATTAATGAAGTGATTAAAATATGGTGAAATATCATTCTAAACATGTCTCATATTCAAATTTATATGATTGTCATACAAATACTAGGAGAGGATTGGAAAGATATATCATATATGAGGGTAAAAGTACAAAGTTGTGTCACACTTTTATAAAGGAAACATTCAACACTAATCCAACTTTTAAACTTGAATCACTAAAAAGTGGCATATATATTTTGAATTTTTAAAATGATGTAAACTAATAAAATGTGTATTTTTTAGTATATTTTATGTTTGTATTTTTTTGAAAAAATAAAAAAAATTATTTAAATATAGTTTTTAATAAATTGACACTATAACTTAGTTGATATAAAATACTGAAAAATGAAGTTACATGAGACGTCAATCTTTATATAGTAAATTTTATTATTTTCCTTCAAAAAGTTTGTTTGTATTTACAACTTGAAACTTTAGTGCATGAATATATCTTTTAATAAAAAAATTAATAATAATAATAATAATAAGTATTAAAATATATATTTGAAAACTACATTTATGGATCTACAAAGGGGTATTTTTACATTTCAAAAAAAATGTTATTTACATTAGTAGGAGTTGTTGAAACATCAAGTTTTTTCAAATAATTTTATTTTTTAGGTAAATTAGCCTCAAAGTGGTGCTACATATGCATTTAGCCAAAAAAATTAGTTAGAAAAGTTGTGGATATATCTAACTTAGCTAGAATAAATCTTACAAGATTATATGTTTGATCAAAATTAATTTTTAGTTGGAAATACTTAAATTGACTTATGTTGATAAGTTGGCCAAAAGTGTCACAACTTTGTACTTTTACCCATGAGTGGCATACTATCCTTATGTTAGTATGTATCCTAATTCATGTCTAAGCCATGTGTTTGTTCTATTGAAGGTGTAGAATAATGTTCTCCACAATCAATGATAGACTAATAATACATGTCTTAGGTTTGATATTATAATGAAAATGATTCATGAAAGCACTTGTCAAATCCATAAAGGAAGTGATGGAAGCATACAATTAAGAACAAATTAATATATGTGAAAGTGTGTCCACTTAAGCTTGTTGGGAACACTTTAGTGAAGAATTGGTCCTCATGAAAATAAGGGAGGCATACAGTTTGGAAGTACTTTCAATGTAGTAATGGAGTGCCTCTACCATCATACTTATAAAAAGAAGTTGTCATGAATCTAGTTAATGCAAGATAAGCCAAAGTATCATATGCCAAAAGAATGCGCAATATCGTGCTATCATTCTATGTTTTTTGTTTAAATCTTTGTTTGTAATCATCATTGCACAATATTTAATCTCACTAATGAGGTGGTTAAAATAAGGTGAAATATCATTCTAAACATGTCACATATTCAAATTTGTATGCTTGTAATGTCTAATACTAGGAGAGGATGGGAAAGATATATCATAAATGAGTGGCATATTATCCTTGTGTTATTGTGTATCCTTGTCCATGTCTAAGCCACTTTTTGGACCCTATTTTTGTACGCATACCCTATAATAAATATGACATGAAATAAACTATCATTTAGCTCTATCAACTTAGGTATCACTAAATGTATTCGTCAATGTAGCATCACTAAGTTTGTAAGCATAATATAAGGCTAAGAAAGATTGTAACATGTAAATGTGCATCTTTATTACCACTAAATGACTAGATATTGTACGTGTATGAAAATAATGTGCATCATAAACCAAATCATCATGGAACAATCAATCATCAACCATGTCATGACAAGATAAAGAAATCTTGTTATGCTTGTCACTAAATATATCATCAATAGACCAAGATGTTATGTCCCTTTTTTTTAAAATAGTTGTTTCTATTTTTAGTAAGGTCGATTATCTTAATATAGTAAGCCAAGTTCTATAGACAAATTGGGAAAATAATGTCCTTTATAGTGGAATGATTAAATCATATTTTAATGAAAAATTATTAAGTGGAAATTTAAATATTTGGAGCCAAAAAAGGCATGGGTTTTGGAGAAGCCCAAAATTGGTAGTTATGTGCAATTAAAAAACTTAAATTGCAAGATTCCCTATCCTTTGGCATGGGATTTTGGCACCTAAAAGAGATTTTTTAACATTGTGCCTTTTATAGTGATTTTTGACTTGTTTGTTGGCATTTTATCTTGTCATTTTTCATAGGCTTGTGTTATTTTCTTTAGAGGTTGGAAAACCTATGGAGAAGGAGACTGAATAACGAGAGTTTGCAAGTTTCTAAGTGGGCTAAGGATGGGATTTTGAGGTTCATCAAAGGGAAATCTCATTCAAAGTTTGTTATTGTGTAGATTGGAGTTAGATTTACTAGTTTATTTTAGTATTTTGCAAGGGTTTATGAAAAGGTTTGTTGTGAGTGCATTTCCAGATTTTTGCTATAGCTTAATATCAGAAGTAAGAAAATATATGTTGTTATTTCATGTTGTGAGCAGCTATTTTTTTTTCCAAAACCTTAGTCAGAAGTTGGGCAGAAATTTCATGCTTTTTATGTTGTCGGTTGGCCCTAAGATTGCAAGTTTTTGTGTTGTTTGTCTTTATGGGTTAAAATAATTTATGGGTAGCTTCAAGACCGTGGGTTTACTGTTGTGGAATTATTTTCCATGTATTTTCTGTAGAAAAACACTTGTAATCCATTTTGAAGAAATTGAGGCGAAGTTGCAGCTATAAAATTGTGCACATTTGAGCTCTTGTTTGGGTTTAAGCTTTGTGAATGCTATAGAAGATATTTTTTGTTGTTATCAGACTTTTTGGGATAGTTTATATGCTGAAAAAACTCATTTAAAATATAGTAATATACATCTCATTTATTAGTGCAAAGTTCTGAGTCCATTTTGGCATGCTTCAACGGTAATTTGGTTTTACCCGATTTCACCAATTTCTCCTGTTTGCAACTTTGAAACAAAATTGTTTAAATGTTTTAAATCTTATATAAATATTTTACAAGGGATATTACACAAGATCATGATAAAGAGAGATGGACTGGAAAGTGCATGTTAATGTGAATAAATTATGTCTACATCAATAGGATCCTCAAGGGAAATGGATCAAGAGAAGTGCAAGTAAGAGAATCCATAAGTGAATAAAGAGGCCTAGCAGAAGGTGTATAGAGGATATGTTCATTAAGTATATAACATCATCATGTGATAGAAGATCTCTAGATGTATGAGAGGTGAGGGATAAAGTATAATCAACATGAAATGAAGCATGAGAGGGAAGAGTAGTCAAAGGTAAAGAATCATCCTTACTCACCCAACCTTATTTTTCATTGATACTCTTATCATGGATTCCTATAGTCCATTGTTCTTAGCCTTTATATAATGCATGTCTTACTAATTTTGATGTGTTCTAGCACTTTATTTCATTTGACCCCCTACCAGGTAAATAATTTCATTTAGTTTTATCCCATGGATGGAGAGGTATTGTTTCAAAATGTTTATGATCTATTATTTATGTTTGAGTATTTGATTTCCTATCCTTCTTGTTTAGATTCACTTGTCCACGAGATTCATGTCACCTCTACTCTTTCTATGACTGGTGGCAATGGTGTACATAAGCAAGATCAAAAAAATATTGAGTAATACAAGTCCAAACCCTAATAAGTATAAATTTATGATAGATGAATAGGGGTAGATTCAAACCCTAATCAAAATTGAAAGAAAAATGTAACAAAAAATATTATCTATATGAAACCCTAACACATAAGGAATAAACCCTAAGCCTAGAAAAACCTTAGGTCATGTAGAAATATAGTGTTCATAATTTTATGTAATATAAAATATCACTCACATAAATAATTTAGGTTAATTAAGTAAATAAAGCATCTAAATGAATAATTGACCTAGATTTAAGAACAAGAACTAATCATTGGAAACTACTAGAAAATGAATGCTCAAAGAAATGCAAAAAAAAAGTAAATTAAATAAATGGATACTTAGCTTTGATTTTGTGTATAAGTATTTGTTCAAATGTTAGGAAGCTATTTACCAAGGTTATTAAATTTTCAAACCTATTGCTAACTTATAAATTGGACCATGCACTATATGGGTTCACTTGTGCAAGTGTCACAATGATATTGGAGTGTGCAAACCTAAACTTAGTGGGTGGATTTGAACCTACACAATGTAGACTTGATTGGGATAATCTTACTAATTATAACATGTTCACTTCAATTTTTTATCTATGGATTTATGTAAGAACAAGTGGTGTTTACAAACACATGTGGGGAATCTACCAAATTGCAAAGGTTAAGGTTTCCTTAGTCATACACCTAATGAACTAGTTTTACAACTCTAAGTGAAAGGTTTTACTACAACATGTAAGAGTGCAATAGACCTAGAATTATGTTCTCTAATAAATTATGCTCTAATGTTTTAGACTCTTTTTAATTCTCCTTACAAATCAAACTATAAACATGCTCAATAAGAATTCCCTAGGTTCACCTATATCATTTTTAAATAAATGAGTATATTTCCTTAAATACAATAGATAAATTTGAATTTTAAATTTTAAAAAGCGAGATATAGGTCCACATGTGGGGAAGTGACCTAGGTGAAGTTCACAACCATGAACCTGATCTAGGGTGATGAAAAATAGGTTTAGGGATCATGAATACAAATTTGGTTCTCAATAATAAGGGACCAAGATTTGAAAATCTCATGAGCCAATTTCACACAAGAAAATGCCACCTACAAGTTAGTTATTGCATGTATGATACTTTTATTAAAGTGGTCCCAAATCATAAGAGAAAAGGTCATGGGTATGTAATTTTCAACATTACAATAATATAATAGTGTTATAAATATGAAGTTGAGTTCAAAAATGTGAGTCAAAGAAATTGTTAGAAGGACCGTCTTTTTCTTTCTTTAAGACTGCAAGAATCGGTCGGGTATCCATCCCCCTATAAACTGTAGTGCGCTGGTAAAAAAATTTCACATGACCGGTGGCACTGGCGCGACACACCCTCTGATACCACTGGTTTGGGGGGAGACTAGACCTCATGACCTCTTGCCTGCAACAGGATGATTTAGCCAATCGAGCTAGGCCCCTCGCCCCATTAGAAAGACTATTTTATGCATGACTTGGGTCTTTTAATATTATATGTTCTTTGTATAACATGATTGTATTATACATATTTTTATATTAAAATACTTTGTTAAATTATATTGACAAGAAGTATAACTACAATAGTAACAAGAGATGTAATGAAGAGAATAGATAACAAAATCCTCCTAACATAAATTTGATGATCATTTCATATTAAATTACCATTGCATTAATTATAATTAATAACAGTATAATTTTTTACATATTTTTTAAAATTCAATTTATATCTTTAATATATATATATATATACTACTGATAATTAAAATATCACTCTAATTTTTATATTATAATTTTAGTGCTTATTTGAAGTGGTTTTTATATTATAATTTTAGTGCTTATTTGAAGTGGTTGATTTAGTTTATGGGGTGAACATAATCTCATGTTATCCAATTCCATTATCCTTTACTCAAAATTTAAGATGCTAAGAAAATAAATAAATGAAATGGAGTGGTATTGTCTAATAATATTAACAATTTCAATTATTACTTGAAAACCACAATGACCATGAAAAATACATGAATTATAGGAGAGGAGTTATTACATAATAGACTAAGTGTATTTATAGCATTAAAAATGCCACACGTAAGGTTTCTATTTATTTAATTATTTTCCCCATCATGGGGTTGTTATTGTCCAAGGTATTGATATAATTTATTTAATTATTTATACTATGAATGTGATGTATTTTTATTATTGTATAATTGTAATAAGTATTTTTTATAATAAAATATAATCAAACTTTATGAAGATTGTATGATATAAAGAGTAGATTATATATATATATATATATTTGAAGTACAATTTTGAATGATTAAAGATTACAAAAATATTGTTTAATGGGTAAGGTCAATTGTCAAACTTAGTCTTTATTTTCAAGGATAAAAATTTTGAAAAAAAGAATGAAGATTCAAATTTTCAATCACTTTAATTTCATGGGTTCTCCTACAAAATATCCATATTATCAAGATTCATAAAATTGCATTAGAAATAAAAGAGTGATTATTTTATCTAATACCTTTTAATTATGTGTTTCCCTTTCTAATATGACAATCAAACAATCAAAGGTAGGGTGACCAACTAGGTTAATATTTGGTTATTTAACAATGGTCGAGAGAACCTAAAGTATTTATGATCTAGGTTGATTCTTTCTAGACATGCTTCAATAATTGATGTTGTCTTTTCATTGAAGGGGCAAGGCTTCCAAATAACTTGATAGGTATGCATATTTACACTTTTATCCCACTTCATAGTTGTCATGCCCTAAAATTTTGGGATAATTTTTTAGATCTAATTTATTAAATAGTCAAATAATATGTTGTCCAAGTTAATCATGAAACAAGGACATAAAAGTCATATAAATCTAGTCTCTAGTATTTTCCTTTTGAGCTCAACCATTGGTTAAGCAATGGTTTGGTTTTATTTTTTTATCTTGCTTGCTATCAAATATTTAGTAATTCATTCTATCCATAAAATAAAAAATGAAATAAATAAATTGTTCAAATTTCAGAAATATACTTCATTTGAATTTTAAAAAAGATAACAATACATTTATTTGACTCTAATTATAAAATACTAAAATAAAATTAGTTATTCATCAATGTTTAAATTACATGATCATAACCAACAAATCTCATAATTAAAATAACTACATACACACGTTGGCGTTGATGATTTATAAGACCTATGATTTTCAATTCCAATTACACGTATTTTGTTGAAATTAGAGATATATTTTATATGGTGTTGGACTCATTAATAAGTGATAATTTTATAATCAATATGATTGTAGTTGGTTTTGGTGTCAATCTCAAATTTAATGATACCAATCCTATTAATGGAATTATTTTGTGTTCACATCAATTTCAATGAACATATCAACTACACAGTGTAATTTTCAATTGTTCTTTATGGTTTTTAATATTGCACAAAGCAATTATTTATTATTTTATTGATTAATTATAGTTTTGTATTTATCAAGTACAACCACCTCAATTATTCTTCTAATTACATTTAACTAAACAAAACATGACTAATTACTCCCCCTATTATCTATAGCTCCCTCCAATAGAGAAAGGGTATCCCTACCTTGCACCCCACTCCTTTCTATAATTGGGAAAAATTGTAACAGTCGCCCATTATAATAGCTAGGTACTTGGGTAGGTCATATCACAAATATATATAATAGATGGATGGTTTACATAGGGTAATAGTCCCTACTATATTATATAAAAGGTGGGGGTGGGGTGTTACTCTCCATAATCTAAATGGTAGGGGTCAAGTAGGGGAGTGGGAAAAAGTACAAAAATTTTATGTTTCAAAAACGAGTTCTCATTTGATTGAGATCAATTACTAAGCTAAGGCAACATGATTGATTGGTTGGTGATGGTCCCTACTATCTATAGAGTAGTGGTGAGATCCATACTTTGTTGTTTTATGTCTATCAAAGGTAAAAATGAGTACATGTCTTTTGCCTCTATTTAGTCAAACATTCAAAAATGTACTTTTTATTATTTCCCTTTATATAGTGTGAAGCACTATGATAAAACATTGTCTAATTTTACTAACCACCCATTTAAGCTTAATTTATGGGTCCTACTCTATAACAAGGTTGGGGCCTATGGATGGGTGTCTTCTATCATGAAGGCTATCATCAAGTAGTGGGTCATCAATGCTCACCATGACCTTAGACTATATACATACACATACAAGTGTGTAGGTGGGAAAAATCATTCAAGGAGTTAGTGGCATTTACCTCTAGCCCATTATAGTGGCATTTACCTCTAGCCCATTATAGAGGATAGGGAGATTTCTTATAAATCAAATACATTGGGATCGATAGGATAGATATGACAACAATAATAATGGAAACAACATATATACGTACACAAACCTCTAACCAATTTAAGATGCTCTGTTAATATAAAGGTAGGTTTATCCCTTTCTATAGTGTGTGGCCCTTCTATAACTAAAATATTATGTAGGAGTGGGAGGGTAATAATAGAAGAGTGGGGTAGAGGGGACTATACTTCATTTAGAATATAACACCCCTTTTTCCTATTTTCATAGCCTCTATCTATTAACTTCTTTGATTCAACTTGAAACCCAACACTTAGGAATTGGATAGAGAAGTAACCTCTTTCTTGACTTAAGGAAAGAAGGGGATTTGAGCGAGATTCTATAGATAAAATAGTCATGGATGACCAACCATCAATACCCTAGCCTATTGTTGAACTCTACTAGATAAATGATAATTGGGAGATAGTAGATCAAATAATCCTCTCCCTACCTATCAATACAGTGCATTACATAAAATGTGGCTCTTCATTAACCTAAAACTAGCACAACCTAGTCTTCAATCTCTAACATGTCAGTTGATCTATATCTCAAAAGCTTAATGTCCTCTACACTATAACAAGACATTAATTGAGGTATATTTTAGCCCTCTAACCCCTTCCTACCATTGTACAAAGGGTCAAAAAGGCCTTGTGGAGCATTGCAGCTACTAAGAGAATTGTAAGAAAGAGGGTACGTATAACCTATCTTCCTATTGTTCTAGAGTGAACCCCCACTATTGGAAGGTTAGAATTATCTATAGCTTGGGAGAATTGGTTGAGACCCTAGCCAATTAGCAATCCACAAAATTAGACCATGATATTTCTAACAAACAACATGTGATATTTATTGCATGGACTAATTAGGGCCAATAATAGTAAATGTGAAATATCTTTGAAATGATAAGTTTACTTTGCAAAAAATAGTTTAGTTGTGATAGTTCGTGCCCTTGACACAATATCAAATACATTTAATTAAGTTCTTTAAAAATAGAACACCACAATATTTTGAAACAAAGGGGAGCCATTTGGAAAGTAAGATCGAGTACCAAACATCTTGATCTAAAAAATATTTATTGCTCATGCACCCCACTCACTATATCATTCGTTTGGTTGTTGGCCACACTACCTCTATGTTCATTCACTCTCTTCTAGGTCAATTATGTTGAACTATATCCCTAGTATCTCTCTTTCAAGGAAAAATCCTATTACAAGTCATAGTGCTTTCCTTTTTAAAATACAACCTCTTTATTCCTCGGGTTAGGAAAGGGGATAAGCATAATCTATTCAATTAACTATTTATTTTCTAATATTAGACTAAGTGATTGAACCATAAATGTCTATGATGGGCAATCCCTTCTTAATGCAATGAATATTACACAAAGCCCCCACCCCTCTCCTCTTTCATAGTTTCCTATTAAGCCACCTATTTATTTTAGCTTAGCTTAGAAAGGGTCATATTATCTAAAGGAGGGTTCTAGTTAGGAAATATCCCCTACCCAAATCCAATTATACATGTAGGTGGTAGGGGCACTAGGTCCACTCAAGAAAAGCCCCTACCTTATATCTAAGGATTCCACCTAATTTGATCTAGTGAAGTCTAGAAGGCCACTCAAGCACATTCCTTACCTATATAGTTGAAGAAAACAAAATCATGAAGTGAGGATTCAACCCATTGAAGTCATGCCCAAAAGATCATTATCCACTTTGCATATTTTTTAATAAAAGACATTTATTTTTAAACTTTTAGCTTATATTTTTATTTTATCATTGTTGAATGAACTAACAAGTCCAACAAGTCAAGAATTCTTACACATGGTGGATTTATATAGACTAGTCTATGTTATGTGACTTTGGATGGGTCAAAATCTATACCATTCATTATAAACTCTTATGATGCATGGATTATATATGGACATTCTATTTAAATCAAAATTTGTGCTCCAACCAACATTCCATTCATCCAACCACCAAGTTGAGGTTGAAGAAACATTTAGTTTGATTAAATTGGTAGTGGACAAAGGTTTTAAAAAGGTTTTGATCAAGGGGGACTCGCTTAACATCATTAGGTGCCTGCAAAATCTAAGAAAACCTAGCTAGACCATTGAAATGACCATCTATGGTGCTATTGCAATAATCCACACGTTTGAAGATGTCAAAATTTCTCATGTGTTTAGAGAGGGCAACTTGTTGGAGGATTTATTCACCGATGAGGGGGTTAAATTAATAAATGCCAAGATTTGGGAGGAGTACAACTTAGTACCCACTAAAGCCAAACCTTATCAATTAATGATGGTAAGCTTGGGTTATGAGGAGGGATGGGACAGGTGTTTATTGATTACCCATTGCCTCACATGTTTTATGGGTATTTTTTATCCCATTTCTATTTTCTCTAAGGTGATAGAGAAAAGGCTTTGGAAATTTTAGTGGAGCATACACACTGAGAAAATGGGAGGAGATCGTAGCAGAGTAGAGCCACTCTCTTGTGACATCATGAGAAATAAGAGCAAGGTGTGGAGAATTTTGGAGAGAGGGGGCCTTGCCCCCTTTATGGAGTGGCTTCATGGTTTTGACCATGAAGCTTCGAAGCTTTTTGTGAGAGGTTGGAAAAACAGGACTCTCACGGTGAATGATGTTGAATTTTCTATTACAAAGGAGTTTATTGCCCAAATTTTTGGGCTGCAACTTCAAGGTCGATAATTTTTTAAGCTATTTTTCTTTGTCAAAAGAAACCTTATCCATACCCATATAAATAACTTTCTCATTTAAAGCTTTCAATATTTACTTCTTTTTTTTGCAAATATGTTTTTAAAGTGATCTCTATTTCATTCCTTAATCTTTCTTTTTAACCATTTAAGCTTTGATCCTAAAGATGAAGCATTATGGACCCCCTCACAAAAGTAGTGTTTGACCACCAAGATTTGAGGAGAGGGAGAAAAGAGGGATCTATAAACCACATGGACTCAAATCTAAAAGGTATTTTGTAATGAGATCTTCAATCTTGTACAACCAAAGAGATTGGGAAATGATCAAATCTTGATTCAGACATAATAGAGGTTGAAAAGTATTTAGAATTTGATAACCAATTTATTGAAAAGGGAAATTTATCTAGGAGTTATGCAATCTAGTAAAAATATTGTCTTCTATTTGTCCATGTGAAAGTACCATTGTGAGTTGCACAATCAAATAAACCATTTTCAAAAATGAACTCTTTAAAGTCCATAACATTTTGAGATGGAATTATACCTCCAAATTTCTCTGATAAATCTAATATTGCATTAAAATCTCCCCCAAAGATTACCAATTCTTAGTTGATGAGTTTAAAAGTTTCAATTAGGTTGTTCCACAACTATTTCTTTTTATGAAGAGTACTTGAGGGGCCATAAGCATTGAAAGCCTAGAGCAGGGGGAGAGGAATATGAGCCATGAACATAAATTAGCATCCAATATTTTGTAGATCCACTAATGTCTACAATTACAAATTTATCATTGCAAAGAGTAATTAGACTGCTAGATGCACCTCTAGCAAGAACCAAGGGGGTGATCCCAGAATACTGGTTTACAATTTTTGGCCAAACTAGACATTGAATTGATTTTTTCTAACTAAATCTTCACTTTCAGATACCTATAGCAGCTAAACCATGAGGAATTTGAAGATGATACAAACTAGCGATTTGTGACATTTTTTCTATAGATTCTAAATATATATTTTTTCAAAAAATTTGGAATGAAAATTAGGTTTTTCAATAAACACCATTTTTAAGGAGTGATTCTCACTGTATACAACATAACTTTTTTTCCATGAAGGATAAAATTCTAATTTTTTTGAATTTAGATTTGTAACTATGATATCTAGTGCATGGAATCGGTTTCATAGCATTTCATTGAATAGTTTTTCCTTAATTAAGTTTCGAAGTCAAACCAATTACAATTCAGACATAGGCGAACTATATAGAACATAACTTTTTTTTTTTTATGTATCAAAATTCAAGTTTTTTTTGTTGGATCAAGGACATCAATATCTAGTGCACTGATATTTTTTAAAAAAAAATTGATAATCTACTATTTTTCCATGTGCAGAACAAAGAGCTTGATTTTCGATGAAAAACCTATGTTTAATCAAACTAAAAAAACAAATACATAATAAAACCAAAACATATTAAAATTATATTCATTAGATAGCTTGTTCTAAAGACTACCATCATCTAGTTGGGTCTGTAAATTCTCCTCCATTTTCAT
This sequence comes from Sequoia sempervirens, assembly GCA_007258455.2. NCBI lineage: Eukaryota > Viridiplantae > Streptophyta > Pinopsida > Cupressales > Cupressaceae > Sequoia > Sequoia sempervirens. The sequence goes on from VDFB02101816.1 coordinate 43,392, forward strand.
CCTCAACTCAAGCTTCAAAAGGAAAAATTGTCGAGATTTTTGGTGCCAAAGGGGGAGAAGGGGGGAAAAGGGGGGTTCAAACGAACCCCCCTTGGAGGTTCGCTTAAACCTGGGTTCACTCAAACCCCCATTCCACAAAGTTTTCTTTTTTTTTTTCCCAAGAAATGAGAACTATGGTGGGACCCAAGATTTAATGGGTTCGCTCAAATGGGGGTTCTAGCGAACCCTCTTTGGGTTTGCTCGAACCAAATGTTTGTTTGAACCCCAAAAACCAATTTTTTTCCATGGGGATGTTTTTTGCAATTTTCCTTCCTCACTGGAATTGTAAACCAGTTTTGTGGGTTTACCCAAGGAATATTTCCACTTTAACCATTTAGTCAAAATAGTTGAACCTTGATCTTTTGATAGTTTAGATTCTTGAAGGAGAATAATATCATGATTATTATTATCTAGTTGGCAATCAATCAAGTGTCACTTTTTAGGGGCATTTAAGCCCCTAAAAAACCATGAAAGAATCCTCATTTCTCTTAAGGAGAGCAAAAAAAATTCCTCAATCTCAAGGTTTTTTCAATCATAGATTGGATGCTAACAATAATCTCTTCCTGAAATTTAAATCTATTTGGTTTTCTACCCCACCTATTTTTTGATTTGGCTTGAAGGAGATACGACTCTCTAGGTCTGAGAAATGGAGAGCCTTTCAAGAGGAATTGAATCTTCTTCACTCTTATTTGAGATCTCTTCTACAATTTCATCTTTCAATTCATTTGTTACCTTATGGAGGGATTATTCAACAAGATCCAAAAGATTTTCTTTTGACATTTCAATTTTCCCTTTTGGTATTTTATTATATTTATCCCCCAACAAAAAATTTGACAATTCAAAGTTCCCTTCTATCATTTTATTAGTTTTGTCACCCAACTAAAACTGTGAGGCCCTATATTATCTAGTGGATCTGAGACTTCTCCATGGGAATCATAAGTATTTTCTATTAACCACATCATTTTGTTCCTTAAATCTTGTGAACTATCTTTACTAGAAAATTTCTCCTAGACTTAGGAAAAGTATCATTGTTAGCATGGATCTCAAGGGAAGCATTTTGAGCACCTTTGAGTATATTATTTTCAGATAACTCTAGGTCTATCACTCACCTATTTAGAAACATCCTAGTGTTTATGATTCTTTCATTATTAGAGGGGAGCTTACAATTATCAAGATCCATATGATGATCTCCATAATGAGTGTGATCCTTTCCAAAATGAAGGGTATTATGTTTTTCCTTATTTACCGATTTCTTTAGCAACTTAAGATGTTGGTAAACTACAAATTTAGTGATTAAATTTATTGATTGAGGAGGGTAGGTATGATTCTTGAGAATAATGGCCATTTGAACTTGTAGATCTCTTTCATTAAAAAGAGAATCGTCATCCAAAAGTAGGAAAGATCCAATAGAATTCCCAATTCTTTTAAGCATTGTGTAATCCATGAATTCAAAGGACAAGTTTGGAAGGGATAAAAAATAGTGGGAAGAAGGCCAAACACAAAAAAAAGGGACAAATTTGGAAGGGATAAGAAATAGTGGGAAGAAGGCCAAACACAAAAAAAAGTTCAAAATTTAGTATCTAGGGTTGAAGGATTAAGATATTATCCTTATAAAACTAAGGTCCCTCTTGAAGAGTCTTTTATCTTGAAAAAATTACAATGAAAAACCCTTAGAAATCATATTAGAAACATTGTACCCATTATCTTTTACCAACGTCTGAAGCTATGGTAGTGAGAAAGATGTATTCTTGTCTTTAACAATAATGGATTTATATTTTAGAACTTGAACCCTTGAAGGGAGATTCATATCCAAAAGATTGATCCTTGGTGAGGGCTACAAAAATCCTTTACTTTGGATGATAGAATATATCTTTCTATCCTGTCTCTCAAAACATACATTCTTAGGAACCCATTTTTGGGTATGTTTGTTTGTTTATCTATGTTTGTATGTAGATCCTGACACAAACCATTCCAAGATAAGACAAACCTGGAAGAAAAAATTATTCATTTGGTTATCCACTTCCTCTATACGCCATGTCTGGGATGGAGGGCGTCTTTTTGAAAAGATATTCAAACTGTTTGACGCTTCTCCTGGATTTATCATACCTGTTGCATACCCTCTTTGAGGGGTATGACGTGTTAAAATCTGAGAAGTGGGTTCACATGTTTTTGTCCCTGTTGGCATAAAATATCTGATTTTACTCAGACCAAGACCATTGTTATCGTTTAGGTGAATATTCAACATCCTACTCAGCTAAGTCTGCCCAAGATCTGCAGTGTGAACTGTGCAGGTGCCTATCAAATTTTCAATGGTCTAATTCTAAATCTGTCAATTTTAAATTTGAGACAACTTCTTAAGTCTTAAAAGCCTCCAAATTTGTGCTAAGAACAAGTATATGCAGTAGCATTTTTATTGGGTTGATTGGTTGCCCAAGGTTGTAGCTGGTCCATATGAAAGAAAAGTGCATTACTGCAATTTCTAAGCCTCTTCTCCGTTTCAAAGTTGCACCAAACTTGTCTTGTCCACTGAGCTTTTTATTGGTCATTTTAATTTTTGATTGGGATGTGAGAGTGACACCCAAACGCCACTATTTTTTCATATGCTTTAGACAAGATTTTTCTTGCTTTCCCACCCAATTAGTGCAGCTTGGGAGGAAGGAGCTTAAAACAAAGATGTGTTGGCCAATGAAAGAAACGATGATTTTCATGTCAGTTTTCAAAGGGGTACTAATACAGGGGTTTATAATGTTGTTTGACCATATTGATAAACGTGGGAGCATTCTACATGCCAAAACCCACGTTCTATGCATTTCGAGTACTGCAATAAATCATTTCCACATTGAGGAAGGAATTTGGATGAACTTTTAATTTTTTAAATTACACAAAATTATTTTGTTTATGTCTAAAAGTGCTTGCAACAGTTTTAAACGAAAAATAGTGATTAAAAGTGACCATGAGGTATTTTGAAACATTCAACAGAAGTTTTCATGCCTGGAATCAATGAAAAATGTCTCATACTGATTTTGAACACCCTTGAATGGTGTAAAGTGCCTTGCAAGTAACCTAAATTATCTACTACTAAGGAAAGTGCTTGCAAAGTTTTAAATGTCCAATAGTGATTAAAAGTGACCCTGGGGTATTTTAAAACATTCAACATAAGTTTTCATGTCTGGAATCAATGAAAAATGTCTCATACTGATTTTAAACACCCTTGAATGGTGTAAAGTGTCTTGCAAGGGACCTAAATTATCTACTACTAAGAAAAGTGCCTGTAATAGTTTTAAATGCCCAACAGTGATTAAAAGTGACCCTGGGGTATTTTAAAACATTCAACAAAAGTTTTCATGCCTGGAATTAATGAAAAATGTCTCATACTGATTTTAAACACCCTTGAATGGTGTAAAGTGCCTTGCAAGGGACCTAAATTATCTGCTATGAAGGAAAATGGAGAGGCTCTAAATAGAAATAGTTGGTTCTTGAGTTGTAGAGGCCAAACAATTGATATGTTTTAGTGATTAAAATGCAAGCATAGGCAAATGTAAAAAAGAATTGGAATAATGTGTATGAACTGTTTGATAAAATTTCAAGTTGAATGCAGAGGGATATTGGATTGTTTTGAAAGTCATATGGTTTGGTTAAGTCATGTTTTTACATGCTAGTGAAATGGGAAGGTACTCGAGGATCATAATTTTTACTTGCAAAGTGAAATGTAATTGGTGAATTAATTTTCACACATGTAAACATTATGCACAAGAATCGCAAACAAAATTGGAAAAATAATTTTCAGTTATCAAATGGAGGAAAAATGGAGAAATAAAATGATGCAATAACATATTCTAAAACATATCAGCTGTAAAATCAAGGGGGAAGATCATGCTAGGTTTCAGTTGGGTAGTCAATGTAGGTTTTCTACTTTATCATTTAATGTAATTTCTATGTTATTTGTGTAGTTTTGGGAATTAGAAGTTGCAAAGGGGTGAGATTGTGAGAGGTCTATTTAGAGAAATGGAGGTTTATGTCTATAAATCATTCTATAAGATGGTGAAATGGAATCTAAGCTAAAAACCTTAACCTAAATCACACATTCCACCATAAAAATTGAGGGACAAAAAATTAACCAAGAGACACTATTTGGCTATTATCCTCAAGGGAGAGTGAAATTGGCTAGTCAAGGTTTCAATCCCTTTTTGTTTGATGATGAGATGTGATGATTAATTGGAAGATGTATAGTGAACTAGGTGAATTAAGAATAAAGTGATAGACTGTTATAGAATCTAGAAAATGCAGAACAAAAAGATAGAAACAAGAAATAGATCTAAAAAGTGTAGATAGAGAAGAATCTGGTATTCAAATTTGGTGTTAAACTAGAAGGATAGGGGTGTTGGGCACGCTAGTCTAGAGATGTTGAATTTTAGGGTTTTAGAGCTCGTACGAGTATACTGGGGTCTGCAGGTCTCAGACTATGAAAACCTAGATCAAAGTTCAACATAGTGTGAATAATTTTCTTGCCCTAATTTGTTGATAATAGGTACATGAATGTATGAACTAGGGTTTTCAAGCCTTGAGGTATCATCAAACCCCATTTTGGTGTTTCCACATCTATAATGGATATGATGATAAAGATATAAATTATGTGCTCTCAGGGGAGCAAAGGTAAATAAAAAAGTAATGAATGATAAAGAAAACAACTAGAAATTACCACTCAAATCTAATATCCTTGTTGGAATGACGTCAATTTCTCATCACATACAAGAATAAATAGGAGTATAGTTGAGGATCTTGCAAGTATTAGTGCTCATAATAATAAACATAAACATGTTACAATGCATAAACATGAATTTGCTAATGTGTTGTAGACTTTTAATCGGTTATAATTGTGTTGTAGATCTTCTACTTATTCTACTCTTGATATTACATTAATTTCCTTTAGGATGCTAGAGTTCATTTTTTGTTCATTAGGTGTTCAAGTGGAGGGAAATACTTATATTTATATGAGTTTAAACATGTTTCACATTAACTGTTAAGAGAAGCTAACAATTGATTTTGAATTATTCAACATATTGAGGCCGATAAGAACATTTGAAATTTAGGTCCTGATTAGGTGGACCAAGGTGCTAGGCACCTTAGTCCAACCCTTTTTAGCTCTTAAAAGGCTCGGTAAATAAGGCTTTAATTCAATTTCCCGAATTTAACTTAATTTCCCAAAGATGGAAATAGGAAAATTATAAGCATAATTAGGTACACATACTTAAGAGTGATGAGAAATAAATAGGCTCTTATAAAAATTGTTGGAAAATTCTATCTCTATCCAAATATGACTTTAATGGATGAGATACAAGGCTTGGACTATAAGAACATTTAAAATTCTAAAAATTATATGCAAATCTAAAAATTAAGTTGCCTCAATATGTAATTACCATGAGTAGATCCATCTTCTTTATGATGCCAAAAATTAGCCAACATATCATGACTAATAACATCATATTATGCGAACTTATAATAAACATAAATAAACAACAACATTGCCACAAGATATCAACAAAGAGGCACAAATCAACAACATAATAACATCACATAACACAAGATTTATGTGGAGAAACCCTTGCGGAAAAAACTCCACCAAGAAGAGAGGCCAAGTATGCATTATATTCAAATAAATGAGATTAGAACACATTCACTTCCATTATCCTATTTTCCTCCAACATGGTAGCACTTGTGTACATGAGAACAACCTCCTTATGCCTCAACCATGTCCTTGTTCCTACAAAGAAACTCTACATTCAACTATTCCTCATGATTTCTACATCCAAGGAGCTAAATTTATAAATTTGTGAAGGCATCTAATGCACCAAACATGACATCTAATATTACATTAAATGCAATAAATGATGGAATACCAAGAGACACATGTTGCCTCTTTCCAAGCTCCCACTTGGAGAATACCAACAATCACTCATTTGTCCTTCAATTATCTTTTATTATCCCATTCTAGGCATCCACATGTGGGAAAAATAATATTAAATATTTATGTCCACAAGTCACCTTTACCACTACCAGTGGAACCCATCACCCCTTATGAATGTAATACAAACAATGGTGATAATTAATATTATAAAATATTTTCCAAATTCACCCTAATTTCCTAGGGACACTTTCCAAGGATGTTGGAACCATGCAATATGCCATAGGATTTACAAGGTAGATGACACCATAATCCCAACAAAGAGGGTGCCAAATTTAGTGTGAAATTGTCAAGGGTGACAATTTATGACACTACATTTATCCCCCACTTTAATGAGGGTATGAAATTACACTCATACTCACACTAAATTATGGAGAATTCAAATTCCTTTCATCAAAACATTTAGGAGGTAATATAATGCTAATTTGGGAGATGTGGTAGCCCCTAGGCTAAGGATCCTACCAAACAACAATGTTGAGTAAGAGGAACACATACACACATAAAAAATGATACAACAAATACATAGTAATCCATTATGTATACATGGAGGAAGCAAACACAAATCATACATGAAGCATACATGAAGCAACCATGTAGAATAAATGAAACATACACAGAGCAACCATGATGTAAACAAAAATATGAAAGGTATGGCATCATGGAATAGAAATATATGTACATTCTTACGAGGATCCATACCAAATATGGCATCCATAAGTCATGTGCTAGAAAATTCCTATATTTTCTAAGTGGCTCATGAATAAGTGGAAGCACCATAGGCCAGTGAAGTTTGATATTCACTAGGTGAGCCCCACAAGAATCAAAACAAGCTAGTGAAGTCTAATATTCACTATGTGAGTTTTGTGAAATAATTGAAAGAACCACATACTAGCAAGTTCAATATTTAATAGGTGAGCTTCACAAGTAGAAAATAAGTTCAACACATGCTAGTGAAGTTTGATATTTACTAGGTAAGTTTCATGTCAAAAATATCATAATTATGGGTCAAGAAAATGTGTTGTTTTCTGGGTAACTTTGATAAAATGCTACAAAGATGATCCAAATTTTATGATAGCATCACTAGGTTTGTGTTGTGTGAACAAAGTGAAGCACATAGTGAAATATATGCCCCCACTTTAAAGTAATTGCTAAATCCAATCAGGAGCAATTGTGTTTAAGTTAGAAAGAGTGATATATGCATAATAGGCATGCAAGCTTTCTAGAGGTCATATGCCAAGTGATATGTTTATGAAAGCTAACATCATGACAAGAGGTTACCCCCAAAGACAAACAAGTTACAATAATGAAATTTAATAATGTCATACAATATGACTTGAGGGATCCATACAATAAAACTTGAGGGATCCAAAGATTTGGGATCAATATGAATGATAGATATGTATCAAGATGATCATTTTTGAATTACATCATTCCCCAAATACTATGGAACTATGAGTACAAGGGAAGAGAATCACATGAAAACAAATTAAAATATTTTGGATCAACATGGAAGAGACTTAAATATCCTGACACTTTGCACCACGTGCCAACAAGAACACCAAGGGTCATCCAAAAAGAAATAACAAACAAGAATACACACCAAGAAACACATTACGAGGAGTAATAGTACATGCAAGCATAACACAAACATAAAGGGTACCACAAATGTGAGCCAATCTATAGTTGATCATCCACATCCCAATATTCATATTCATATAAAGATTATAAATAACATGTTAAAGGGGCTACAACAAGTTTAGTACAAGGAGAATCACTTAGAGGTTCAACACGTGGTGGACCACTCACTATAGAAGGATCATCATGCATGCCACCAGGAGCTAAATTAATTGATTTTACAAAGATAAGATATAATTATTTATGATTTTCCAATGGTTCATTCATTTTATCATCTAAATCAATGTCAGAATATACCAAAATGGGTGTTATGGTAGGGTTACCAATGTGATCATGAGCTCTATCAATTGGTTTGGGTGGAGGGATGGAAGAATCTTGTGGACTGGATGACGGTGAAGGTGGATTTTTTTTTAGTTTTTGGCTTGGTTTGGAAAGATAAGATTCATGGTTTAGAAAAAAAGGTGAAGGTGATCTGGTGAATATGGATGAGGGAGAGGAACCTCATAAAAAATTGGTTGCATGGGAGAGGGATCATTAGGTGAAGATTCACCACATTCAGCAAGCTAGCATGACATCATCTCCTACATCTTTCACATTTTAATTTTATCGTGTATGAGTTTGAGCTTGTGGAGTAGGAACATGGGCGTTTTCCAACATCATTTCCTTTTCTTCCTTTTTAGGAGGGACAAAAGGAACCACCAAATGTTGAGAGACAATGGGAGAAGGATACTTTCACATAGTGGACTGATTTCCTCTATAATCTTGAGAAATTAGAGGAACAAAATGTGTCACCAAAAAATGTATAGTTGACATTTTTATGCTCACTTGAGTCCTTCTAATGGGATTTGGCTTGAATTTTGTCTTGATTTAATGTAGTAATGTGGCTTAAACATTCAAATTATGATGCCTTGTGAAGGTGTTGTGAAGTGTCGTAAGACATTTCTACACTTTTCTAGGCTCTATTCATTACAATTCACCTAAAAATCACCTTTTCATCACTTATTAAGTCCTATTTTGAAGTGTTGTAAAGTCTTGTAATAATATTTCACACTTTTCTAGGCTTAATTTTATTAATTCAACCCTTTCTCATGTCTAAATGACCCCCTAATACACTTTCCAACCGTTTTTAAGTGTGTTTTTTAGGATATTCCTGTTGGACAACTTTTAATGCCCCAAAATTCTCGAGACCCACTTAATTTGCTTAAGTGGAACCAAGTCACCCATAGGGGTGACTTAGTCCTTTTTGGCACAAAACTCAAAATAATTTTAAATTTCTAGTGGGATTTTGTCCTCTAACCCTTGAGGTCGGCCTGTGATGTGTTACTTTCGTGAAAAGTTTAGTAAAATCAAGTATAAATAAGGGTTTTTCACCTCATTTTGCATCTTCTAATTCACTCAAGCAATCTTAAAATCACATGCAATCTCTTGCACTCATTAATCATTCAAGCAAATCAAGCATTGTTAATTCAAGCTATTGGAGTTCTTCATTGCATATCTTCAGACTTGAGCATCAATTATGTGGTAAGTTTATGACATTTGCATTTTCATGTTATCTATTTATCATACTCATTTCATTCTATTTCATTGTTTAGGGTTTGATTACCAAAGTGGGGTTTGACCAAGGAAAACCCCTATTCTCCAACCCTCAACCATTTTTCCCCTTTTGCATGTGACTTTTGTATGCAAATTTGTCAAGCAATAGGTGTTGAAAAGTGATCAAAAAGTGCATCAAGTCAATCAAGTCAGCATCATCCTATTTCAAGCTTGGAGAGACTTTTTGTCCCGTTTTTTGCAGAATCAAGTATAGACACCTGTCAGAAAAGGAAGTGCAGACCCAAGACTACAAGATTTTGTCCCGAATTTCTTGAAATCTATAGGAGGACTAAGTCACCACTAGGGGCAAATTAGTCTCGCTTCTGGGCCTAAAAAATTATTTTGACATTTCTAAACACCCATTTGGCAGATTCTTGTTCTGACAAAGTTTCCTGAAAAATGGGACTAAGTCGCCCAACCTAGCCTAAGTGTCCCTTTCAGTCAACTTTTTCAAGATTCTAGAATCTTTCAACATCAAACTTTTGATTCTAGGTGCACCTCTTCCATTCTATTCTATTATTTCATCATATAGTTGCATTTCTTAGGTATTTTTTCATATCACATTATGTTTTCTAGCATTTTACATTTTCATAGTTTTGCATCATTAGATTACTTCAATTTCAAATTAGTGCATTAGTACATCTTAATTAGGAAAAATTGCATTTCATTAACATAGTCTTGAGTGTAAACCATTGCATTTTGGTCCCCCATCCAATCCCCTTTCTTCTTTTAGGTTAAAAACCCTAGGAGGAGCAAAGCATTGTGAGGGGTAAACCAAAATCATTGTTTACATTTTGGTGAACCCAACTCTTTGAACATTGTTCCTTTTTTATTTTAAAGCACATACTAGGTTTCACTTGCATTGCATCTTGCATTAGTTAAAGTGCATCCTAGGGTTTTCAATTGCATTAGTGAAAAAGTTCATATTAGCTTGCACTCTTGCATCATTATTGCATTGAAAAAGACAAAAGTTCTACCATTACATACTGTAGTTGCATTTGTGCATCTGAAATACATAGATTTGCATTTAAAAATCCTGAAAAAACACAAAAAAATTATCAGTGGGACTAAATCGCCACCCTGGGTGACTTAGTCCTTTTACATTATTTGCACTACATTTTCTAGAAATTTCTAGGTATTTTCTGTATTTCTCTTTTCTGGTACTACATCTCTATTTCAATTTATAGAATTATTTCTTTTTGCATTTCATTCGTCCTAGATTGCATTACATTTTCATCCACCCTATCTCTTGTGGTACTTGTATGAGTGTTTGGTTTCCCATTGATAATACTTTAGTGAGACGAAGTTCTAGACTCATGGTTGAACCCGCAATAACACTTTCATAGCGGACCTTGGTATCTCAAGAGCTCCTACTCCTAGTATGGACAATGGTGCATTAGGCATGGACAATACCACTTCTATGCCTTCACTTTTTTATCCTATGAATGTTGACACACAAAACAATTCCATTCTACAAGACAAGGTGATTAATATTCATGAGGATTTTGTACATTTACAATAGGACTTGTCTCTTGAAAAAATTTCCCCAATGCCATACCTGCCATAGAAAACCTTCATCGTTTGATTGAAAGTGATGATGGCTTACAAGTCATGAATAAAATTTCCAAGATATACAATAAACTTGCTCAGGTAAAACTTCCCAATCAACAACCATGTTCGCAAGCCAAGGAGGATCTCACATTCCTTCCCCTTCAACCATAACATCTGTACCAACTTATACCACTCCTCAAGTCACAACAAACATGCAACAGGTTAGTCATGTGGTTCCTTCTTTCGCAATTCCAACTAGCATTCCTAGTTCTTTTGTGGCATTTCCATCCTCCACCTTCACCCCTCTTAGTGTCCCTTTCACTTCCCCTCACATTACATACACTCCATCTCCATTTTCCCTTCCACCTCATATCACTTACACCAATCCCATCATTGCACAACTCTTTAATATTGTTTCATCCATGCACCAACAAAATCTCCACCATTAGCCAAAGTCAAAATTCCCCACCTACATATCATGTCCATAGTAGTTCATTATCCCTTGAAATCTTACGCACTTAGATGCCACAAGGAATTGAAATGCCTAGGTTTGAGAAATACAAAGGAAAAGGAGACCCTATTAACCATGTCAATGCTTATACAACTTTATGCAGTGATTTTATCCTTGATGATAAACTCTTAGCTAAACTTTTTCCTAGGACCTTGAAAGATACTGCATTAGATTGGTTTTCAAACTTACCTAATCATTCAATCTGATCATTTAATGAACTTGTGAATACCTTTGTAAGTCATTTCCAAGTCCATATGACTCCTAAGAAGACAATGGCCAATTTAATGTGATGTAGACAAAATGCTGATGAAAAAGTAACTAACTTTATTTCACGTTATCAACTTCATTATATGCTCAAGTTGATGTCAAAATTCCTGATTCACATCTGCAAAAGATGTTTATAGAAAACTTGCACACAAACCTTCAAGATAAGTTAGCAATGATGAAATTCCCTTCATTCATGCACTTATGCACAACCCTATGTGACTATCATAACTTAGTTTCAAGTCATGATTCCAAGTCCACTTCTAATTGAGTTGAGAAGTCTGAGCAAAACAATCAAAACAATGTGCAAAACTTTTGAAAACCAAACCGAGGCTTTTTATAGTTCAATCAACCTCCTCTGCAACCACTCCAACCTATTCTGAATCACATGGAAGCTATTAAAGCAATGGTGCCTTATACATAGGGGGACCCAAAGAGACAATTCACCCCCTTACCCGATACCCTTCATAATACAATGAACCAATTGCTCCAACAACAAATGATCACTTTACCTACCGTTAAACCACTTGATACCACCAAGCCCTTACCACCTACCTTCAAACAAAATTCTTATTGTCATTTTCATCGCCAAAATGGCCATGATACCGAACAATGTAAGCGTCTCAAACACTTAGTTCAAGACCTCATTAATTTAGGTCGTTTGGCCATTGTGGGTGTTAATGATCAAGGCAATAAGTCCATTGCACCCCCTAACCAAAATTTACAAATCTTTACAAACTCCATGCCTAAACACAATATTTCATTTGTCAAGGCTAGTGAACCTTCAAACTCTCAAGTCATGAACATTGATACAAATAACAAACAACATGATATAACTCCAAATGTTACCCAAGTAACTCCTATGGATGAACTTGTGGGTGCGATAGACGTTATCCCTCGTAAGGGCCCAACCAACAAAAGTCTTGATATCACTTTTTCTTCTAAAGATATACTTAAACAGCTTCTTGATGGTCCTCTTTACATAGCCGATTGAATCTATGATAAGCCCACCAATGGCATATTAATAGATCTCGCATGTGGTGAGAATGTGATCATAGAAGAATTTCTAGTATTACACAATCTATATTAAGATGACTGTAATAAACCAACTACATGGATTAAAACACAAACTATTTTTGTGTGCCCTACGATTGGATCAATCGTACTCTCCTTAAAAATAGGACCCAAAACTTTGGATCTATTATTCCACAATCAGACCAATTTTGTCTACAACTAGGTCATCCTTGGCTCTGCTCGATGAAAGAAGTCCTCTCAATTGTTCACAAATGTTTGAAGTTTCCACATGGCAATGAAATATTTACCATACACCATAGTGTCTTTAATCTTTTATCATCTAAAGGTAATTTTTCCTTAGAAGCCTTTTGGCCCGCACCTATGGAACCCATCACTCCCCATAAAGATTTCTTTTTCATAGCCTACCAAAGGTTCAAAGCCAAACGCATAGCCGAGTTGTCTCTTCATAACATGTCCACGTCCACTTCCACTCCACCTATCTTAGATGAAACCATGCTTTAGCCTGATTCCAACATTGAACAAACCATACATTCTCTTGAACAACCACCCATAGACACTTCCTCGCCATCATTTAAACAACCATGGGAAAATGAAACCAATCCTGTCATACCTCCCTGCATTAAACAAGTGTATAAAGCTAAAGAGAAAGTGATTGACCTATCTTTTTCAGTTTCTTTCGTACTTCCCCCTCTGGAAGAAAAGGAACCTATTATGGATCAACCCACTCTTATACCTTAACAACTTCAAAACAAAATAAAATGCAATCGCGGTGCTAGGGAGTGTAGGCATCGTCATCATCTCCTTGCTCGTCAATCTCAAATGGAAGAAAATAAATAAACCCAACCTCCACCTTTGACAAAAGCAATAGATGACCACCCGCTTTCCCTTGACCCATCACAAGATAATACAGTCCAACCCTCACAACAAAATGAACAAATCCAACAGCCATAACTTTTGATACATCCTTCCTTGGAAATAACCCTTCGTCCTCTTGTCATCATCAATCTTGATGATGATGATGACAAGGAGATCACAAGAATAGATGAAGAAGTGCATTTAACAATCTAAATTCTTTATTTTCATCTACCATGAGCCTAAATGATAAATATTCTCCACCAAGTGAAGAACCTAGTACATCTCCTAGTTCAACACTTGCAATTCTTCCTTTGGATAGTCAATCGCCCTCACAATATACTGAACATGACTGGGAGGTGAATGACTTGTTAGATGGTTGACTTACATTTTCATTTTTTGCATTCATTTTCCTTTCTCTTTTTCTTTGTATGTGTGTATTGTGTACCCCCGTATCATGTGTTTGGTATTCTCTCTCTTTATACACTTCTTCTTTCTATACCTATCTTCTTCTATATGTCATGCATTGTTTGTTTCACTTTTGTTTTGTGTTTTCCTTTTGGGGATGACACAAAGCATAGAGATGCCCTATTTCTCTTCCATGTTGACCCAAAAGGTCCCATTTCCTCTTGGTTTTGTGTTTTCCTCTTGGGGATGACGCAGAGTGTAGAGACGCCCTATGTCTCTTCCATGTTGACCCAAAAAGTCCCTTTTCCTCTTGGTTTTGTGTTTTTCTTTTGGGGATGACGCAAAGCATAGAGATTCCCTATGTATCTTCCATGTTGACCCAAAAGGTCCCGTTTCCTCTTGGTTTTGTGTTTTTCTTTTAGGGATGATGCAAAGTGTAGAGATGCCCTCTGTCTCTTCCATGTTGACCCAAAAGGTCCCTTTTCCTTTTGTCTTTCTCTTGTGTTTTCCTTTTGGGGATGACACAAGGTATTGAGACCAAAATGTCTCCTTCATGTTGACCCAAAATATTTTCCTTTTCTTTTTCCATTTCTTTTTTCTTTTCGCTTGTATTTTCCTTTTGGGGAAAATGCAAAGCGTTAAGACCACAATGTCTCTTCCATGTTGACCCAAAATGGACTTTGTTTTTCCTTAGTTTTCAATCTCTTTGTGTCATTCTTCTAGTTCTATGTGCTTTGGGGAATGATGAAAATTCCAAGCTCTTTCATAAAAAAATTGCAGCAACGAACATACTAACCCCAAATCCATAGATCCCTTATGTGTTGGGTGTATTCCTTTCTGGGGGGCAACCCTCCTTTTTCTTTTAATTTCTTTTCGTTTTCATTTACATGAAGCAACCTAACTTAGAAACATATGACTTGGCATAGGGGCTTTCCAAGTTGGCTCTCATGTCTTGTTTTTTTTTTGCATTTTTTTTCCTTTGCTACTTTAAAGTAATTTCTCTCAAACCGTTGTGTAGCAATTCCTTTAAAGTAGGGGGCATACATTACTATATTTTATATTGCATTCTTGCATTCTTAATGTAGCCTTGTCACTTCATATGATGTGTTTGTCACTTTGTGTATGACATTGGGTGTGATGTCCTTCATAAGTGTGATCTATCTTAGCATATTACATTCCTCTTAGTGGCCTGATGCGATGCACTACATCCCCTAAGTTGTGAATATTTTATTGTTTGATTGGTCCTCTCTTGGAGACATTAGACACAATTTTCCCTAAGTGATAGACCTCACATGAACTTAACAAGACTCTTTTAAACACCTTTAACATTTTCTTTTACATTTTATTTTACATTTTTGCCACCTTTCATAACATAGCTTGCATGCTTGTGGTACCTTTGCATTTGTTCATGAGTTCCAAGCATACGAAGCTTTGCTTGTCTCACGAAACACAAACTGACATTTTCTCTTGTGGCACCTTGTTAAAGTTTTCAAGAGATATAACTTTGATATGGTTGAGCAGGAAGCCCATCTAGCGACATGACTTTCCCCATAGCCACTTTTGTGTTTGTGAGTGCATTCCAACTAGTGTATGTATCTCTCCTTTTGGGCTTTCTCACCCTGCGAACAACCAGAAGTTTTGTGGCCCCAGACTGAGTATACTTGGGTTTTCTCACCCGGCGGACCACCATGAGTTATGTCACCCTAGAGTGAGTATGCATCCTCTTTTTTTTTTTCAAACAATCAGCCTAGACCTAATCCACAACAAGTTGGACAGACGATCGAAGCTTCCATTCCTTTTCATCATCACACATGTTCTTTTGTTCTTATGTTTGGTTTGCCTTGAGATCTTGATCCTGGGGGCTTGATCATCCCTCTTGGTTATTGTTATTTCATCTTACCAATGTGAGTGCATTAGGATCCCTCTCGATGTGTATGTTGAGCTACTTTAGCGATTGTTTGAAGCAAGTTCATCCTCTCACTAAAGTGGTGGCTTAATGTGTTGCCAAAAAATGTATAGTTGACATTTTTACACTCACTTGAGGCCTTCTAATGGGTTTTCGCTTGAATTTTGTCTTGATTTAATGTAGTAATATGGCTTAAACATTCAAATTATGATGTCTTGTGAAGGTGTTGTGAAGTGTTGTAAGACATTTCTACACTTTTCTAGACTCTATTCATTACAATTCACCTAAAAATCACCTTTTCATCACTTATTAAGTCCTATTTTGAAGTGTTGTAAAGTCTTGTAATAAGATTTCACAATTTTCTAGGCTTAATTTTATTAATTCAACCCTTCTCATGTCTAAATGACCCCTTAATACACTTTCCAGCCGTTTTTAAGTGTGTTTTTAAGGATATTCCCGTTGGACAACTTTTCATGCCCCAAAATTCCCAAGACCCACTTAATTTGCTTAGGTGGGACCAAGTTGCCCATAGGGGTGACTTAGTCCTTTTTAGCACAAAACTCAAAATAATTTTAAATTTCTAGCGGAATTTTGTCCTCTAACCCTTGAGGTCAGCCTGTGATGTGTTACTTTCAGGAAATTTTAGTAAAATCAAGTATAAATAAGGGTTTTTCACCTCATTTTACATCTTCTAATTCACTCAAGCAATCTTAAAATCACATACAATCTCTTGCACTCATTAAGCATTCAAGTAAATCAAGCATTATTAAGTCAAGCTATTGGAGTTCTTCATTGCATACCTTCAAACTTGAGCATCAATAATGTGGCAAGTTTATGACATTTGCATTTTCATGTTATCTATTTATCATACTCATTTCATTCTATTTCATTGTTTAGGGTTTGACTACCAAAGTGGGGTTTGACCAAAGCAAACCCCTATTCTCTAACCCTCAACCATTTTTCCCCTTTTGCATGTGACTTTTGTATTCAAATTTGTCAAGCAATAGGTGTTGAAAAGTGATCAAAAAGTGCATCAAGTCAATCAAGTCAACATCATCCTATTTCAAGCTTGGAGAGACTTTATGCCCCATATTCTACATAATCAAGTATAGACACCCGTCAAAAAAGGAAGTGCAGACTTGAGACTACAAGATTTTGTCTTGAATTTCTCGAAATATGTAGGAGGACTAAGTCACCACTAGGGGAGAATTAGTCCCGCTTCGGGTCCTGAAAACTGATTTTGACATTTCTAAACACCCATTTGGTAGATTCTTGTTCTGACAAAGTTTCCCAAAACTGGGACTAAGTCACCCAGCCTAGCCTAAGTGTCCATATCAACATTTCAGTCAACTTTTCTAGGATTCTAGAATCTTTCAACATCAAACTTCTAATTCCAAGTGCACCTCTTCCATTTTATTTTGTTATTTCATCATATAGTTGCATTTCTTAGGTATTTTTGCATATCACATTGTGTTTTCAACATTTACATTTTCATAGTTTTGCATCATTAGATTAATTCAATTTCAAATTAGTGCGTTAGTACATCTTAATTAGGAAAAATTACATTTCAATAACATAGTCTTGAGTGTAAACCCTTGCATTTTGGTTCCCCATCCAATCCCCTTTCTCCTTTTAGGTGAAAAACCCTAGGAGGAGCAAAGTATTGTGATGGGTAAACCAAAGTCATTGTTTACACAAAAGCAATCCCTGAAGTGTGATAAAGTATAAACTATGTTAGGAATTCACCTCATGGTATTGGATAGGATGGTGGAGTTGGAACCTCAAAATAGATACCAGATTCTCGAGATTGAAGAAGGATATTTGGTTTGGTCCATGATTTTTTCAATACTTGTGGAATAAGAGGAACAACCATTGCAACCATAAGAGACTGAGGAGCCCCAAGGGTAACCGTCAGAATATTAGATGAAGTAATGGTAATAGATAGTTGAGAAATATGGCTAGCTTTGAATTTTTGATAAGATAAAAAGAGATAATCCTCACAAGGTTGAATGGGTTGGGCTAGTTGTGGCAAAAAGTAGTCGAGGGAAAATTTCTAAAAAGAGAGAAAGGCTTAAACCCACTATGATATAGTATGCAATTGTCCTTAAAATAGAAACTTTGGGCATTTATGGATGATGGAGGGAACCAAATTCATAGATGCAATCCATGGATAACCTAACTTCACACAAAATTGATCTGAGGTAGTGTTAAGTGGGAAAGAGATCTAGGATCCAACAAGTGAACATTAGAACACAAACCAACTAGGGTTTTGATGATTGGCTAGTTGCCTTAAAGGAGAGCCAATCTACTAGGGTTTTGTCTTTTGCGTGACAAAGAGGGAAATTTTTATGTGTTTTAATTAATCTATTTGACATAAACCTTAGATCTAAGAATGCAGTTTATCCTACAAACAAAAATAGCAAATTGCAGAACAAATACAGATCTAGAGAATAATGATAGAGAGGATCCGACACATAAAATTGGAGTCTAAATTTGAGGGACAAGGGAAAGGTTTCCCTTGTCCAAAACTAAATATTTTTGAATGCTTGAGGCAGGGTCTTGAAGGTACAAGTCTACTCTAATTTTTTTTACAACTTGATGTTGATGAAAGTTTCATATCTAACCTGCACACATGAAAAAAGAGGGAAAGGTTGTGTTGTATAGGGGCTTTCCTAAGTGAAACCCAATTTTAGTTTTTCCACCCCCACAAACAACAAATGATGATGGTAAAGAGTGCTTACACTAGGTCGGGCAAAGGAAAAATAAACAAAATTTGTCTTTAATAAACAAATGATAATTGATAATGTTACCTTTGGTATGAAACCCCTATCGAAGTGATTGTCACACCATAAGTTTCCACAAGAAGTTGATTGATGAATGATTGAATTTCCTTGATTACCTGCAAGAGGTTAGTTCAAAAACCACAATAAATTTTTGTAGCTAACATGTAGAGTATAACTAACATACATCTTCATAATAAAATCATAATAGTGCATGATTGATCATAATAGTGCCTAGTTATTCAAATAAGAGGGAAAAATTATTTATATATGCATACCAATTGATTTTTTGGATGTAGGATGAATTGAGGTAATTTTACAATACTCAAAGTTGACACTTAAATTAACAATTAAGATATGACACCTTTAGGACTAGGGCACCTTGACCCTAGTCCTAGTGTTTTTTGCCCAAATTTCTCGGGATGTCAGGAATTTTAATATTTTTCCCCATTTGGCCCCTAAATGAACAAATTAAATTAATATAAATAATTTTATAAGAAAAATAGGGTGTCAATATAGTGTGAAATTATCAAGGGTGATAATTTATGATGCTACAGGTAGGAATAATAGCAAAGAGAAAATCCATTTTTTTAGGTCGAACTTGGATAGGAAGGGTCAAGGTATTGATTGTAGGATGGGTGGAACTATCGTGTGCTCTAATAGAGAATTTTTATTGTTCATACTTGTATTGTTATAATTCATGCACATAAATTAATTCTTATGTTATCACATTCACTAAGTATAGAAAATCAATGAGTACTCCTTGTGTGGTTTTGTTAGTAATTCTAACAGTAATGTGGAGAGGACCATCAAGTGCATGCATAAATGGATCGATATGGGTCAAGGTAATATCAAGAAATATTTTAGGTTGTTCTTGGTGAGGAAAAACATTGATCATAGTAACCATATTATCCATTGATTTATCTTTATGATTAGAGGTTATAAATGCAGGTAATATATCGACAAATGGCTTGACAAGGTTATCTAAATGGGTAGACAATGGATTGGTATAAATTTGTAAGTTTTCATCAAGAGGTGCAATGGATTTATTTCCTTTATCATTGACACCATCCACTTGGATGATATTAGAGTCAATGAGGTCTTTTATTTGGTGCTTAAGAATCATACATTGCTCAGTATCATGTCCAGGTGCTTGATGATAGTGAAAGAAGGCTTTTGGGCTATGAAAAAGAGGTAAGGATTTGGTGGGGTCCATAGGATGAATGAGAGGAAGTTGAATCAAATTATTGTTAAGTAATTGTATCATCATGGAATGAAGAGACTCGAAAAGTTGTGAGAATTTTTGATCCCTTGGTTTGAATTGATAGGAGGCTACATGTGTTGCAACCACAACCTGTGCTTGGATGTTATTAGAAGCATAATTTATCTCGATATAGTTTTTATTTTTCTTCTTAAATGATTGATAATTAGAAGTAGGAGTGACTTTGAATTGACCAACACAAGTTAATGAGGATGAACCCTCATATTGGCTAACTGATATTTGGTAATCATGAAGATCATGTAAAAATGTGTAAATGAAGTGTATTGCATTAATAGAATCTTATCTTGAATGTTTGGTTGTAAGTTTCCAATAAAAAAACATTTCATGTCAAAATTTGGAAGAGAATATGAGATTTGAGAATAGAGGGCTTGATAATTCTCAATAAAATCAGTCACTTTCTCCTTGGCTCTTTGCTTGCAATGAACCAAACTAGTTAATGTGACTTGGGGTCCAACGTTACCTTGAAAGTGTTGAGAGAATCCATTGATGAGTTGTGAAAATAAGGTGATTGAATTATTAGGTAATGAGAAGAACCAATCCAAGGCCATGTCTTTCAATGACCGAGGGAATATTTTGACTAAGAGAGAATCTTTGAAGAGGAAATCACTACATAGCATGATAAAGGCTAATACATGATTATTAGGATCTCCATTTCCATTATACTTCTTGAAAGGTGATATTTCAATGTTTTTTCTAGAATTCTAGAGTTTTTAGAATGGTGAATGACAATGAGCTATGGGTAAGGTATGTTGGAGGATTTGAGTGGGATTTATTTTTTTCATTTTGGATATTTTTTGTTGTAAAGAAGATACATTTTATAAAAGTTGGTTAATGATGAGATTAGTTGGTGTGTAGGTTTGACAATTTGTAGAGTGTGAAGGACTAGAATGAATGATAAGTGAATTGGTATTTTGATAAGTGAATTGTGGAATGTGTTGGGAAATGGGTGGATTAATGTTTTGAGAATTGAATGGGGGCTTGAGGAAGGTGGAACAAAGTTATATTGATTACCATATGAAAGGACCAAACTAGTGCGAATGTTGTTACTAAATTGTGTAGTGGGGGTTATGAATGAAGAAGCGAAAGTAGGAATAGAAATTTGTGATCATGGGAGTTGAAACTTGTGTTCCTATTTGAATTTGAGGAGATGCAATGTTGAGAAGTTGTGTACAACTAGTTGATGTCATAATGTTTGAATCCACTATGTGAGCTAGGATATGCATAACTTCTATACCTTGTGAATCTTTAACTGATTTCTTGAATATGCATCAATCATCTTAAATGGATTTCCCTTAGTCTTAGAAACTACTTTCAAATTTATAAATTTGAAGCCATTTTAATTTATTTATAATTATTTACAAACTTCATATCAAAGTTTCAATGATAACAAGGAATGGGCTAGTCATGTGCGCAACCATATAAATTTCTTGATAAATTGTATGGATTTAAACATCATCTAGGTACTATGATGTAACTTTGTAATGTATTTTCATTTCTAGTACCATAAAATGGGAACCCACTTAGGTATTTCAAAACATGAAGTGAAGAGGAGAGTAGTTATTGTAGTGTCATAAATTGTCACCCCTAATAATTTTACACTAGGTTTGGCACCCTATTTTGCATGTATAATTAAATTTGTTTCTAATATGTTAATTTTGGGGCTAGATTAATAAATTTTAATAAATTCCCCAATATCTTGAATTTTGGGAGTTAAAAAGGCCTGAATAGGAGTGTCAGGAACCCTTGTCCTAGGAATTAGATTTTAAAAAGTTATAAACTCAAGTGTCGGCCTTTGGCATCTTGAAAATTATACCTTATTGGCCTACATCCAAATATTACTCAAGATGCATATATGAACATCTCTTTCCCTCTCATTTGGAAAATTATGATGAATGATGCACTAATGATAAATACACATGTAATTTCTCTCTCTCTCTCTCTCTCTCTCTCTCTCTCTCTCTCTCTCTCTCTCTCTCTCTCTCTCTCTCTCTCTCTCTCTCTCTCTCTCCCCTATACATGCTTGCTACAAATCTATATTTTTATGCAGAACAACCCTTGCAGGCATTCAGGGCGGCTCATTCCTTCTTCATCAACTCCTTGGTGGCAACTTGTGGTATGATATCACTCCAAAAAAAAAATCATACTTAAGGTAACTCTATTTCATGTCATTCCATTTATCATAGTCTTTATAATTTGCTTTGCCTCTACTCTTCTAAGAGAACACTCTCTTTATGATATCACTCCAAAAAAAAAATCATACTTAAGGTAACTCTATTTCATGTCATTCCATTTATCATAGTCTTTATAATTTGCTTTGCCTCTACTCTTCTAAGAGAACACTCTCTTTATCATCATCATCATTGATGTTGTGGAGGTGAGAACAACAACATGGGGTTTGACTGAGGCAAACTCTAGATACAACACGACCATTTTCCCTCTTTTATGTGTAAATATCTTAATCCATAATTTTTTACAAAAATAGGTTACAAGAAGGCATAACAAACTATGACAAGTTGATAGTACTTCGAACCAATTCAAAACCATAAGAATAGGGTGCTTGGAATGCCTTGTCCCTTCAATTCAACCTCTACTTCATGTGATAGGTGCACCTTTGTTTTCACATTTTAGATTTGTAGTTGTTTTTGTAATTTTTTGTTTGTCTACATAATTATTCAAATTTTCAGATTAGGGCTTATATCAATTAGGATAATTAAATCACACTTCACAATCTACCCTCTTTGAAACAAAGGAACAAAACCTAGAAAGATTGGATCTCCTTTGAGGTAGTTAGCCAATCATAACACCCTCATTGGTTCATGTTCCAATAAGAAAAGGAAAGATTGATCCAGGTTAATCTACTAGTTAGATCCAAGATCTCTTTTCCCACTTAACAATTTTAAAACTCATCTCATGTTCATTTGCAAACACTGAGATATTTGTCCAATGAACAAGAGATAAGTTTTATAACTACCCTCCTCTAAATTTTGGGCTCTGTAGGACCTAGATGGGTTCCTTTTTTATGGTACTAAACAAAAATGTACGTAATAGGGTCACATCATAGTACCTAGAAGATGTTGAACTCCATTAAATTGATCAAGGATTTATATTATTGCACACATGACTAGCTCATTCCTTGTTATCATTGAAACTTTGGTATGAAGTTTTCAAATACTTATAAATAAATTAAAATAGCTTTAGATTTATAAATTTGAAAGTAGTTTCCAATACTAATGGAAAGCTATTTAAGAGGGATTGGTTCCTATTTAGGGTTAGAAAGTCATATTACCATACTTGACCTTATGTCATAAAATTGAAACACATTTTGATGGTTAAATTAAACACCATTACTTTATAACTATGAGACCAACGTAGGGATTACTATGTAATTCTTCTTGATAATCCATATGTGATGAGAAAATTGCCACTATTTCCTTAAAATCATTTACACTATTCCTTGAACAAAGATAAATTAATGAAAATAGTTCATGACAACAAATGTGTATGAAGAACCCTAGAATCCTTGATTTTATTGTTCAAAAAAAATTACATCACAACAATGAAGATAATAATAATTGAAGCATATATTCATTAGGCTTCAATCAAAATATAACAATATTTCCATGAAGGATTTATAGACACAAACCTCCATTTCCCTAAATAGACCTCTCATAATCTCACCCCTTTGCAACTTCTAATTCCTAGAACTACACAAATGACACATAAATTACATTAAATGAGAGTAGAAAACCTAGATTGACTACCCAATTAACACCTAGCATGATTGGCCCCTTGATTTTGCAACTAATCTTTTTTAGAATATGTAATAACATCTTTTTTATTTCTACATTTTACCTCATTTGATAAATGAAAACGATTTTGCCCAATTCTATTTACAATTCTCGTGAACAATTTTTACTTGTATATAAAAATTAATTTACTGACAAAATTTGACCCATAACCAAAGTCATCTAACTCTTAGATCAATACAATAGCCCTATGGATTCAACTTGACATTTCATCTTTCATTTTTACATTTGATTGTGCTTGTATTTTAATGATCCTTGAAACATATCCATTGTTTATCCTCTATAGCTCAAGAACCACCTATTTGCATTTGGAGCCCCTCCATTTTCCTCAGTAGCAGAACATTTAGGTCCCTTGTAAGACACTTCACTTATTGCAATTTTTTCAAATCTTATTTGGGCATTTTACACTATTGAAGGGCATTTATAATCAATGTGAGACATTTTCATTGATTCCAAGCATAAAAATTATATGTTGAATGTTTTAAAATACCCCAAGTCACTTTTAATCATTAATGGGTGTTTGAAACTGCTGCAAGCACTTCCATACGTGAATACAATTTTCTTTTACAGTTTAAAAAATAAAAAATTCATCCAACTTCCTCTAATAATGCTCCCAATAATGAGCTATGCATTGGGAGGCTAAAGGAACCAAGTTTTCAAGTTTATTAATATGTTCAAACAACATCATAAACCTTTGAAAACTGATGTGGAAGACATCTTTTCTTTCATTAGCCAACAAAAAAATCATGCATAATGTAACTTTGTTTTAAACTCCTTCCTACCAGCTGTGCTAATGGACTAGGAAAGAAAGAAAAATATTGTTTAAATCATGTGAAAAAAAGATGGTTTTTTAGGAATCACTCTCACATTCCAATCAACAAGTAAAATAATCAATGAAAAGCTCAATGCACAAGTCAAGCTTGGTGCAACTTTGAAAGGGGGAAGAGGCTTAGAAACTGCATGCACATGCTTTTCTTCAACATGGACCAGTCGCAACCTTGGGTGCCCAATCAAACCTATTAAAATTCCAATGCATATACTTGTTACAAATTTGGAGGCTTTTAAGGCTTAAAGAAGCTATGGTGTTGTGCTAGCCTCAAATTTAAAATTGACAAATGTTAGAATTAAACCATATAAATTTTGATTAAAATTTTTCCATTTCACATCCATTGATTTGGGGAGGTATATTTAACATTTTAAAACCATTGTTTCACCCCCTTTGATATTTAAAATATTTTCACATTTAAAAAAAAAAAAAAAGAAATTAGTCATTTAAATGTTCTACAGGTGAAATGATGGAACCAAAACCACGAGCTCATATAGCGTTTGAGGGTTGAAAAACTCGTCTAGCTACCATGAAAATGGGTTTGCAAGATCCTTGTAAATTATTCAAACTTTGTGCCACATGGAATTTGAAAAAAATATTTGGATCATAAGATATTAATGCCCATATTTATGGGCCAACATGTCACCACAGGGCCTGGAAACAAGGTTCGACCACCAAATTGAAGGTCATCATGCATTGGAATTGAGGTGCATACATAGGTGTCAACACATTTATTTGCATGCTTGATATCATGTAATGGGCATGCAATTATTAGGTAAAACAAGTGTATGTTGGTGAAAATAGGGATTATTATCAAAATGATTTGAATGGTTTAAGAAAAGAACCTTAGATCTATTGGAATATTACATCTTAGTTTATATTTATAGATAAAATACTATGTGAGTGTAGGTTAGTTTTTAGTTATTAAACTAATAAACAACAATTTGGGAGTTATTCCCATAGATAGTTTGGGGTATGCTCTATCTCTGCACATATTGTGAACTAAGATAACAAAAAGAGAACTTGCAGACTATCGAACTATAATATCCATACTTCATCAATGGTCAGAAGTTGTAGCCATTCAGCCAATAGCCTTCGCCGTAATTTTCGTATCATTTCTCTATCATGGTATCATAGCCATCAACGAACCTATAACCATTTCAATTAAATGTCTTAAGCAAGTCATCTAGAGAATGAAGAGTTAATCTTTGTAGGGTTTCACTTTTATGTTGAGATTTGAGCCCCTTTTTATTGTATATTTCAGTTATTGTTGTTTGTTGATTTGTTTATTCTCCCTTGTGGAATTAGATTCCTACTCTCTCATAAAACCCTTGTAAGCCTACTCTAGATAGTCCCAACTTCTCACTCTTTAAAGAAATGGTTGAATTCCAAAGGTTCACCTCAAGATGGTGTTGAAAGAATCAATGAAGTAAGCATGGAAGGACTATTCGAGTTACCTCTAGTCTAGCCACCAGAAGGTGACTTAAAATTTAAAGAACTTCCAAATATTGATACTACAAAAGATGTCATTAAAGGACAAGTAAGTACATACAAGCCTCCTCAATTAAAAATAGAGTCTATTTATAAGAAGAGTGAGCTATAAGTCTAAATCCTTTGAAGAATTTTATTACTAGGTCTACCTTTAAGTGCATTTTGTTATTCCTAGAATGAAAACTGTAGAATTGGCCCTAGAATATGATCCCCAATAAAATTTATAGACAAAAATGTTATCAATCTTCTAACCAGAAGAGATAGAGTACATTAGAAAGCATAAACATGTCAACTTGGTCCATTTTGGGGCTATCTAGGTTACTATTTGGTCATGTATTCCTAAAAATATTAGACCAGTATCTTATTTAGCACTCTGTGATAAGAGACATGTAGCTTATAATCATGCACATTTCAACTATCTAGTTTATCCAAATTAACCAAAAATTATGTCCGCTTTACCTTTTTCCAAGCTAATCTCATTGTAGCTGTAAGAGATTAAGGGTGTCCAAAAGTAAAATATGGGTCCTTAAATTATTGGGGTGTATTCAGTTCCTCGTATGGGTTATGTAGACACCTAAAATAATATTTAATTAAATAAATACTTGTTATTTATTTAATTAATTTAACCTACTTCCCTTATCCTAATAATTAATTAAATAAATATTCATTATTTATTTATTTAATTTCCCCATTACCTTTATCCACCCCCTTTAATTACATAAATCTACATTTATTTAATTAAATCTAACCTTTTTTCCACATTCCTCTAAAATCCCCTAGCATCACTTAAGTTAATTAATCCTTAATTAATTAACTTTATCCCTTTCTTAATCCTCATTAGCCCATCCTCCAACATTTAACTCCACTCAAGTTAATAAACCCTTGGTTTATTAACTCAACCTAGTCTTATTAAATCAATTAATCCTCAATTAATTGATCTAACCCTCATCCCCTCATTAAAATTATCCCCTAATTTTAAATTCCTACACTTCCCCCCAATCTTTCCACTAAGTGACAAGTGTCCTAATCCTACTCTCTCACCTTCTCTCACACATGTGAGATCTCACCTACCCCCACTATCCTCTTACATAATCCCACTAACTCTTCCCAATGTGTGCTCACACATGTGTGAGCACACCTCCCTCTTACACCTCTCCCCTCTTGTGACACTTGTCACAAGGCTAAACCTCCACTACAACCTTGATCCAACCCTATTTCTCATTAAATCGTAGCCCTTCATCACCAATGCATCCTATCCCTTAGTTCATCTCATCACAATTCTATATATTGAGGCATTAGTAATCATTCTTCACAAGCCACGTCCACCATATTCTTGTTTTGTAGGGTAGTGTTGATGGCGATTTTGCACCACAACAATGTAAGCAGAATATTGCTATTCTGCTTCTCTTGAAAGAGAAAGTCAACACATGGATGCCTTAGCTCCCAAGGTCTTTGTAGTTGGGTCTCAACTATGCTGATGTTACTCAGTGGTCAATGCAACAGTAATATTCAAGGGGCCTATTGGTGTTGAGCTTCTGGATTGTTCTAAGATCAAGCATGAAATAAAACCTACTCTAATAGGGGTTTTTAAAGAAATATAAAAATATAAGTCAGAGTTTTAAAATAGAAAAGAAAAATAGTTCATCCAACCTTAACCAGACTTGTTAACTTCAAGGAATTTGTAAACTAAAACTGCAGAACAAAGTAAACTTGTGATTGACACACAACCTCTTTCATTCACAGTGCTAATTCGCATAACAGATTTTAATTACCATTTAAATAAAACACAACATAATATTTCATTCCTTGAAGACTTCACAAATCAAATGATCAATTTAAGACAAATATCATTCTGGAACACAACATGAAAGAGATTAAACTCTGATTGCTTCTATTGTTAGTAAAACATATAAGCAATATTTACAAAGCTGGCACAATCACCAGTGTACAAAGAATCTGAGGCTCTAGATTGTTTCCAACTACACTAAGAGAACTTAGAAAATACATTACAATTTGTACTGAAATCTAATTGCTAAACAAGAAGACAAGAGAAGCTCTCATTACTGAGAATCAAGATGCAACTCTATCTCCTTCTGTTAACTAACTAACTCCTAACAGTTCTAACTCTAAACAGTTCTCAGTCTAAAAGTTCTCTAACCTTAGAAGTTCTAATCTAGAAGTGCTAAACTTTACAAAGAGGCAAAAATGTCTTATATACAGAATGTACCAATAGGAATCTACTATTCCCTACACTAGGGTTTACAAAATATCTGCAAACTGTAGGAGAGTCGGCTCTTAGATATTTCTGGGGAAAGTCAAAACTGCATTCAATGTGAAGCCCTGCTGTCCATGCTGAAAAGTTGTTCCGGGGACGACCTTAGATCTTTTGCAACTGCTACCTTTATTCTCCTGTCTGCGTGTCCATCTTAGAACTCTGTCAGGGTCATCTTGAATGCTCAAAATATCTTCATTAATATTGATCTACCCCCTTTGCTAGTAGTCACCACAGTTGTCCCTCTGAGTCACAATTTCTTCTTTCCTTCGGCTCCCTCTCTATTCTGGACTTCTCTGTTCGCTGACCATCTTCTAGAAGCACCATCGAGCCTTCCTGTAGATTTAAACCTTTCACCCGAGTCGATCCATTGCCTTTGGATCTCAAAAGGAATCCATTTTGCTTGCATTTTGTTTTTCTTCATCACAGGGGCAGTCAATTGGTCAAAGGGACCGATGAGTCACTCTTTTGACTCCTTCTGATTGATCAAGCATACACCAAGCGAGCTCCTCAAGCGGTCAAAGGTGGTCCGATCAACATTGCATGTCGGTGAGACCTTTCGGCGAGCTATGGGAGTCATATTGAGCTCCAAAAGAACATCGGCAAGATAGCCGCTCGTCGGTAGGACATCACAACGATGATATCCCTCTCTCTAGCTTGGAGTTCACTTTCCTTTCAGCAAGACTTCTTAATCGACAAAAGGCCATGGCGAGCTCCCCTTGGTTATACCGATATCCCTTTTTCATTTGTGAACCTACCGCTATCGGCAAGACTTTAGCATATTGACAAGACCACATGGCGAAGTCCTCATTTTCTTTTGGAGTCTCCCCGACATCCTCCTTATCCTCCGGGCTCGGGCTCCTCTTGCTTCGGTGTGACTTTCATAGTCACCGAGATATCCTAACAAGGATGCAGACCTTTCAGCGAGCTTCTTCATGTCGACAAGAGTCTTAGCGATGCCAGGCTCCTTGGGCGAGCTCATCTCTGATGTCGACAAGACTATAATGTTTCAGGGAGACCTTTCCCCGAACTTATTTCTTCTTACCGAGCCCATTTCCTTTCGGTGTGACCCTCTTTCTTTCGGCCAAACATTATGTCGAAGCCACAACCTTCTGTCGACCTCCATTTTTTTTCGTTGAGACACCTTGGAGTCGCCCAGACATTTTTCTGAGTGCCCTTTATTCTTCTGGAGTCTCCCCGATTTCCTTTGTTTCAGCGTGACCTTCATAGTCGATGAGACATTACACCGAGTCCCATATCCTTCGGTAATTTTGTTTTATTTCGGCCAGACCCTGTTGAATTGGCAAGAGATTATACCGATATTACTTCACATCAACGAGACCTTTCCTCTTCTCCGAGACCTTATATCGAGGTCTTCTTCTTTCACCGAGTTGCTCACTGATGTCGGCAAGACTCTAATGCTTCAGGGAGACCCTATCTCGAACTCCTTTCTTCTTGCCGATTTCTTTCTTCCCCGAGCTCGCTTGATTCCATCGGCAAGACACTGCAGGGTCACCGAGACTTCCTAACGAGCTCCAACTGCTACGCCGATGCCTCTTCATTTCGTTGAGACTTCTCCTGATTGATGAGACCTTATATCGAGGTCCTCGTGTCATACCAAAGAACAACCCTTCGGCAAGACCTATGGAAAGCTTTTGTTTTCTCCCTTGTGTCGCTGAGACTTATTAATTCTCTCACTGAAGATTACTGATAAAATCCCTTTGTGGCATGTCGGTGTGACTTTATGAATTCACCACGACCATATGCCGAAGAAGATGACTCCCGCCGATGTCGCTTTTGTTGCCATGACCACACCTCTTCGGCCAGACATTATGCCGAAGGTTTTATCCTTTTCCGAAAGGCATGCCTTTATTGATAGTCAGCAAGACTGCAAGCGTTTGGCTAAGACCTCCTGCCGAAGGAATAACTCTCGCCGAAAGAGGGGGGGTTTTGTTTGCTCCACATTAGTCGATAAGACTTGAAGATTTCGCCAAGACTTCTTCTCGAAGGGAAAACTCATGCCGATAGACGCCTGTATGTAAATTCCAGTCGCCATGGCATCCCTAGGGTCTTGTCGATAGGCAACACAGACACAGATTTGAACAAAATGAAATATGGGTTGGGGAGATCATGATAATCCTATGTCGATAAGATCCATAATGGGGAGTAATCTGATTCTTTGGATTTCAAACAGTTAGAGCCAAGCCACCAGTCGGTAAGAGATTAGAAAAGTCTTGCCGACTTTTGCCTTAGCTAATTTTTATGACCAACTGGATTGAGGAATGCATTCCAACTGAGCTCCCTTAGAAAATATCATCACGTGTGTGATTTAATCCTACATTCAACAAGGAAAACCATAGTAAAGATCACACAAATAGAAGTTAAATAATCAAAATCATCATTGAAACGAATCCTATGTTAGTAAGGTGACGTTAAATCTTCAAACAAACATGATCATACAAACAGTTCGATTTTTAGATCGACCCGCAGAATCCAAGCCAGGGAGGAATTTCGGAGAATTCCGAGTCAAGCGGATTCCAACGAAATAAGCATGAAAACACCCATTAGAAAATTAATCCGATCATTATCGACCAAGGAACAGCATGTGGGATCTCAAAAATAGCATCAATTAATCGTAAAATGCATCATTATTTATTAACTAGTCCTGCTACTCCGTACTTCTTCACATTCCACTAGATTTTGGGGAAATCTGCGTGTTGTGCAGTTTTACACACACGCCCCACTGAAAGCGGGGACCCTCTTTTTGCTCTAGCTTTTGGCCTCTTAATTTTATTGATTTCATTGTCTTTGGAGGTCCTTAGATATTCATCTTGCTTGCCCAAGTGATTTCCCCAGGTTGCACTTTGAAAAAACTAGGTTTTGAACAAAATCCGAGATTTTCCAATCCGGCTGGAATTTCCCATAATCCTGTCTGGCTGGAATTTCCCATAATCCTGTTTGGCTGGATTTTTCCGGATTCCTGTCCGCCTGGATTTTTCCGGATTCCTGTCCACCTGGTTTTTTCCGGATTCTGGTATAGAATCCGCCTGACCTGGATTTTTCCATATTTTCCCCTTGGTCTGGTTTCCCGAAACGAAAATTTTTCCGAAAATGTTTTTTTTCCAAAAATGGAATTTTTTTTTAAAATGATCCCGAAAATGAAAATTTCTTGAGATAAAAAAAAAATCGAAAATAAAAATTTCCAAAAATGGAAAAAGTTCTGAAAATGGAAAGTTTCCTTATA
This sequence comes from Sequoia sempervirens, assembly GCA_007258455.2. Classification (NCBI taxonomy): domain Eukaryota; kingdom Viridiplantae; phylum Streptophyta; class Pinopsida; order Cupressales; family Cupressaceae; genus Sequoia; species Sequoia sempervirens. The sequence goes on from VDFB02101816.1 coordinate 74,849, forward strand.
AAAATGTAAGTTTTTTAGAAAGGTCAAAATTTTATTCAAATTTAATTTGAACATGTGGGCTATTAATGATGATATCTATTTTTTAGGACTAAACAAATATTAAAAGGGGGACTTGCATATGGATTTGTGCCAAAAGAAGAAATCTGGAAGCATTCAATTTAAATTTTCAAAGTGGGACCTGCCTAAGAATCCGTACCAAAACTGTCTACAGCTGGAGGACTTTCTGGAAGACACGTGAATCTGATTTTGCTGGAGATCGTGGGCCAACATGGATAATATTCATGCATTTAATGCAAATCTTGTCCTATTTTGAAATTCTCTTGGCCGACCTGTTTTGGGGCCCGTTATTATTGTAAAATCTAATTAGGCCGACTTGTTTCGGGGCCAGTTATTATTGTAAAATCTAATTAGGCCGACATGTTTGGGGGTTCTCTATAAATGGCATTTTGCCTCATCTGTAAGAGAGAGATAGAATAGTGAGGGAGATTTTAGGAGTTTGACTAGGCCAGAATTGGCAAGTAGTTTTCAGAATTAGCTGTAGGAGATGAGAGACTTGAAATTGTTATGCAATGCTGGAGAAGTAATGCAATTGGATTGTTGATTTGGAAAACTTTGTATTTATTTTCAACAGTTTTTATGGTTTCTTGTTCTTGATTCTCAGATATTAGGTGTTAGATGTTAGATTTCAGCTCTTTTACAATAATGGTGAAATGTTAATAATGTCGATCGATTTCCGGTCCATACTTTTAGCAATTTGCTGAGTGTAGATTGCTGTGTAAAGTTAGTTTGGGCCTCACTTCTGTGCTAAGTTCAACTGTGAATGCTTGTTTACATTGTGCCAGCAGTTGGGTATGTGAATGAATGTTCAAAGTCTAAAAATCTTTGGATTTCCCCAGAAGATCACACCATTTCTGTGTAGTTGTAGGTTTGTCCTTGATCAAGCAGAGATCGGTTTTATTGGGGATCTGTCCATTTGCAACTTTCATCATTACTGTGATTGATCTTAAGAGTTAGAACAGAATAGAATTTCTCTAAACCCTTATCTCTTTTGCTGTTTATTTTGAATCTGGGTTAGTTTTAGGGTTGAAAGCATCACCATATTGTTGCATCTGATGAAAATTCACTTCCAGCATTGTTCATTTGTAAGGCCCCTTGTGATTACTAGCATTTTCACATATTATCTAAGTTGTTTATGCATTGTCATGACTTGACACTCGAGAGACCTTGGGGTGATTTTCAGCAATTTATTATTGAAGATTATCTTTCAAGAGAGATAGAATACTACATTCTATCTGAGTTGTTGCTGTGCAGAAAACACCATCAATAGATTGGCGCTAGAAGGAGGGCTTGAACCAGGTGACATAGCTGGAAGATTGAATGAGCCTTTATGTGGAAAATTTGAGATATGGCAGATCTCAAAATCTGAAAATTCAAGTTCTGAGTCAAGATGGAAAAGCAGTATCATGTTTGTCATGATGGAAATAGTCTTCAGATTGATTCTTTTCTACTTTGTGAGTCTCTGAACAAGAGGTTAGCTCTATGGGATGGTAAGGGTTTACATCATTACGCATTATCAGATCAGTGTAGAATCCACAACACTTGTACACACAGTGAGTTCGAATGTCTGACCTTTCTGGGTGAAGTTGAGAGGGTTTTGCAAAGGAACATTTTCATGCAAAACCTGTCTGAACCACTAGCCTCCTCAGATCTAGGGTTTATTGATGTTGTAGTTGAGGCATTTACACAAATAGTTGAAGATCAGCTTGTTGGTGGTAAGCGTTTGCAGAATTTCCTTTCATCGAAATGGTGTAGAGTTCATAATGCAGCCCATTCAGAGTTCATTTGCCACTCTTGTGTTAATGCCATCGTTAGAGTTGGAGGATACCTAGAGGGGAGAGAAAAGTTAAACAAGGAATGCACTGCAGAGAGGCCAACTAGTTCTAAATCTAGGGATGATGTTGCAACTAATATTGAGGTGACCTTGGAAAGAACTGAATATCAGGATGACAAATACAAAATTTTAAAGTTACCAGAGGAACATTCAAGTGAAGAATCACTTGCAGAGATCAAGAAGGATGTTCTTGTGGAGGCTGGTCAAGTTCCTGAAGACACAGTGGAAGCTGAGAAAAAAGTTCCCCTACAAGCTCTTCCTTTCCAAGACAAAGATGTGATACAGACCAGATACAGAGAGTTTGTTGCCAGAATTATAAGAGATTGGTCAAACCTAGGTTTTAGAGTCTACCTAGAGGAGTTGTTGTTACCAGCTTGGTGCAGGATACATGAGGAAGAGCATTCAGAATTCACCTGTTTCCAGTGCTAGACAGTCATAAAGGAGGTGAAGGAGCAAGTACAACTACTCTTACATGCAAATGATACACAGACGGATGCATCAGACAAGTCTCTGATTGAGGAATGTCAACCAGTTGCTGATGAATGTCTTGAAGAACATGAGGAAGCACTTAGTGAAGTGATCAACATTCCTGATGATTGTGATCAAGAATCCAAACTAGTGCCAACAGAAGATGAATTCAGGGAGTCTTCTCATTTATCTAATTCTATTTTTCCTCAGCTTATTAATGAACTGTACAATAAAAACTCACAGATTCTATGCGCTATTGATGGGGTAGCTAGTGTGGTTCATGCTAATGTGCAGGAAAATATGAATGATGTTTAAAACCGAAATGTTGTAGTCAGTATTGGTGAACATGCTCCAACTTCTCCAGGTGAGAATGTTCTAAAAGATCAATCTGTGATACCTTCGGATGAGCATCCTACTGAGAAAATTGTTGTTCAAGATAATGCCTCTGCGTTTTCATTGTTGATCCCTCATAGAAATACTCAAACAGGTGAAAAGTTCCATGTTCATAGTTCTGAAAGTCTTCGATATGAATTTTACTCTGCATCATGTAATGATTCCTCTAATTCTAGCTTACCTGTTTCAAATGTAAGTGGAATATTGCACCATCAATGGAGACCCCCTGATGACACTATGATCAACTCTTCACAAGTGGAGGATGATGAACACAACACTCAGTCTGTAGAAATGCAAAATCAAGTTGTTTCTTTCTTTGCTAGAAATTTTGAATCTTGTCAATTTGATTATGGAGATTTAGGAAAGACAACTTGCATATGGGTTAATCATGGTCCTAATGAGTTACCTCAGTTACTAGTTATTCCTAATCTTGACATGGAGTTTGAATGCTGCAACGCAGAGATTTATTTTTCTGAATATAAAGACAGGTTTGCATTTCTGAGGACTGTTACCTTCACCTTATTGCTTGTCCATGCATTGATTAATCATATGGGGATGAGTCTCAGTTCATCCTGTCTGATCATGAGCCACTTTGAGTCTCTCTGTACATAGTGTTGATCTGAATAAATGCAGCTTGGTCTGCTTTTCTTTTACTTTTTTCTGTTTTGTTTTCTTTAGGATAGATTGCTTTAGTTTAGATGGCTTTTCCTTGCTTCTGTTTTGGCTAGTTTAGTTTGCTTTGGATTTCGGTTTGATTGTTTTGCTTCTCTGGCTTGGGTTTTCTATTTTCTGGTTGGGGAGGTGTCCTTCCTGTGCAATAATTCTTTATTATCTGGGATTGTTCTAAGTGTTTTATTGATGGACTTTAGTCATGTGTCTTGAATTAATGGTCAAAGATCTTTTGTTGGTGTCAAGCAATCTGAATGTCTGATTTAAAGAGAATGGGTCATTGGTCTGACTTGAATCTGAAGTATTCTGAAATCTTATATCCTTCATACATCTTAAGAATCTGAAGGTTGCAGTAGGGTCCTTGCAAGGTCTTGTTGGGTGAAAAATCAATATTTCTGCTTTAGTGCCACTGTAGTTCTCAGCCCTGAGTGTGGACTTCACTGTTCACAGGTTGAAATGAAAAGAGTAAAAAAAAATTAAAAAAAGAAAAAAGAAGAGAAAATATTGAGAGTCAGAGGAAAGAATTCAACTTATCAGGAGTATCTGAACATCTCTACCGGGGCTATAGACGCATGGCTGGTAGTAGAGCTATGTTTAGGAGAACTACAGCGATAACCTCATCGGGGCTATGGATGCCTGACTGGCAGCGAGGCTCTATCCAGGTTGCTTTTGGAGCTAGAATCTTTACGTAGCCCAACTTGACTGAGCTTGGTTTCTGCAGTAGCTTAAGGAGGGAAATAAATTCACTTGCACACACTTGGATTTTCAGTTTATGGAAGGTCTAGTCTATCCTAGGTTCTGACTCTTTAATCTTGCATTTTGATTTGTTTGCCTGATAGGGAGATTGAAACCAGAGATTCTGGGTTCATGATTCTTGTTTATCATCAAAATGCTCTGGAGCATTTTCCCAGCGGAGTCGCCATTTGTTGTGCAGTTTTGCACACACGCCCCACTGAAAGCGGGGACCCTCTTTTTGCTCTCTTAATTTTATTGATTTCATTGTCTTTGGAGGTCCTTAGATGTTCATCTTGCTTGCCCAAGTGATTTCCCCAAGTTGCACTTTGAAAAAACTAGGTTTTGAACAAAATCCAGGATTTTCCAGTCCGGCTGGAATTTCCCATAATCCTGTTTGGCTGGAATTTTCCGGATTCCTGTCCGCCTGGATTTTTCCGGATTCCTGTCCACCTGGTTTTTTCCGGATTCTGGTATAGAATCCGCCTGACCTGGATTTTTCCAGATTTTCCCCTTGGTCTGGTTTCCCGAAACGAAAATTTTTCCGAAAATGTTTTTTTTCCAAAAATGGAATTTTTTTAAAAATGATCCACGAAAATGAAAATTTCTTGAGATAAAAAAATCGAAAATAAAAATTTCCAAAAATGGAAAAAGTTCTGAAAATGGAAAGTTTCCTTATAAAAATGTAAGTTTTTTAGAAAGGTCAAAATTTTATTCAAATTTAATTTGAACATGTGGGCTATTAATGATGATATCTATTTTTCAGGACTAAACAAATATTAAAAGGGGGACTTGCATATGGATTCGTGCCAAAAGAAGAAATCTGGAAGTATTCAATTTAAATTTTCAAAGTGGGACCTGCCTAAGAATCCGTACCAAAACTGTCTACAGCTGGAGGACTTTCTGGAAGACACATGAATCTGATCTTGCTGGAGATCGTGGGCCGACATGGATAATATTCATGCATTTAATGCAAATCTTGTCCTATTTTGAAATTCTCTTGGCCGACCTGTTTTGGGGCCCGTTATTATTGTAAAATCTAATTAGGCCGACCTGTTTCAGGGCCAGTTATTATTGTAAAATCTAATTAGGCCGACATGTTTGGGGGTTCTCTATAAATGGCATTTTGCCTCATCTGTAAGAGAGCTAGAATAGTGAGGGAGATTTTAGGAGTTTGACTAGGCCAGAATTGGCAAGTAGTTTTCAGAATTAGCTGTAGGAGATGGGAGACTCGAAATTGTTATGCAATGCTAGAGAAGTAATGCAATTGGATTGTTGATTTGGCAAACTTTGTATTTATTTTCAATAGTTTTTATAGTTTCTTGTTCTTGATTCTCAGATATTAGGTGTTAGATGTTAGATTTCAGCTCTTTTACAATAATGGTGAAATGTTAATAATGTCGATCGATTTCCGGTCCATACTTTTAGCAATTTGCTGAGTGTAGATTGCTGTGTAAAGTTAGTTTGGGCCTCACTTCTATGCTAAGTTCAACTGTGAATGCTTGTTTACATTGTGCCAGTAGTTGGGTATGTGAATGAATGTTCAAAGTCTGAAAATCTTTGGATTTCCCCAGAAGATCGCACCATTTCTGTGTAGTTGCAGGTTTGTCCTTGATCAAGCAGAGATCGGTTTTGTTGGGGATCTGTCTATTTGCAGCTTTCATCATTACTGTGATTGATCTTAAGAGTTAGAATAGAATAGAATTTCTCTAAACCCTTATCTCTTTTGCTGTTTATTTTGAATTTGGGTTAGTTTTAGGGTTGAAAGCATCACCATATTGTTGCATCTGATGAAAATTCACTTCCAGCATTGTTCATTTGTAAGGCCCCTTGTGATTACCAGCATTTTTACATATTATCTGAGTTGTTTATGCATTGTCATGACCTGACACCCAAGAGACCTTGGGGTGATTTTCAGCAATTTATTGTTGAAGATTATCTTTCAAGAGAGATAGAATACTGCATTCTGTCTGAGTTGTTGCTGTGCAGAAAACACCATCAACACTGCGCAGGACGGATTTCCGCGAAGGAGAAGACATTCTGGCAAACCCAGAAAAAATAGGGAACAACAGATTTCAGGAAAATTCAGGGGAGAAAGAAATCCACGAAAATTTGGTCCACGCAGATTTCCGTGAAGACCGCAAATCCCCAAATGACAACACTCAGCTAGAGTTCGAGCGAGATCTGGGAAAATCCAGATGAGAAAGAAATCCGTGAAGGAGACATCGCTTGAAGGCCTTGCGGATTTTGGGAAAATCCAGTCCACACGGAATTCCGCGAAGACCAAAAATCCCCGAACAATAGTGTTTGGTCAGAGTTCGAGTGAGATCCAAAAAAATTCGAATGGGGTAGAAAATACCGAACTCCAACTGAGGCATAACCAAATGCTGACAAAACTAGAAAACTAACTCAGGCAAAAAACCAGAAGAACCACCAAGGGGAAAGCAAGTAACCAAAAGCAAAAAGAAACCAGAAAGAGAAAAGGGGGACCCATTTTGATCCAAAACAAAGTGGGGTGGTTATGCAAGGCATAACAGGTAGCATAATTCTAACACTCTGTTTTGCAAGAAGAATCATCATTTGCATGCTTAAACTAGGCCTTTTATGGTTTTTCAAAGTTAAGGTTTCTTGCAAAGTTTCTAGTTCACCTAGGGTTTTGCTCATTTTAAAATATTTTTGACCACATTATTAGGCATATTTTGGCAAGATCCTCGCATTTTTTAGTCTTTTACATGGTCATCTACCTATTTCCCCACTTGGGTTGGTGAAAAACCTTGTTTTTTTGACTCTAGAAGTTATTTTTTGGCCCTATTTGTAAAGTGGCGCCTCTGTAAAAAATTATGGCACCTCTGTCAAAAATAGTGGTGCCTCTATCAAAACAGTGGTGCCTCTATCAAAAAGAGTGGAACTTCTATTAAAAAGAGTGGTGCCTTTGTTTTTGGGTGCATATTTTAGGATTTTCTGGTGTTTTTGCATTCAATCTTCATTTTTGAGTCCCTACCTACATTCAATCAAGTTTCCTTAGGTGGGTTTCCGAAAAACATCATCTTTTGACCTCTGGAAGCTAATTTTTGGGCCTACCTATAAAGTGGCACCTCTATCAAAAATTGAGGTGCCTCTGTCAACAAATTGTGGCACCTCTATAAAAAATAATGGTGTCTCTATCAAAAAGAGTGGTGCCTTTGTTTTTGGGTGCATATTTTAGGTTTTTTCAGTTGTTGTCTTCATCTAATCTCTTTTTTGAGTTACTAATGCATGGTGCAAGGGTTTAATGCTTATCTAAGGAACAATTCATCGAATTTATATGGTTATCTTCATACTAATATTCATCTTATGTGATCACTTTATCATCTAACCCCTTTGTGGTGTAACTTGAAATTGCTTGTCAAAGGAAAAATCATCAAACTACTTAGAACATATTTCTTGCAAATTCTCTTGTTCAAGATTCTCTTTTTTCCCACTAATCTAGGCACATTTTATTTTCTTAAGGTTAATGAATAATTGTTTGATGTGTCTTTGAGTGAGTGGTGTGTATGCTCTCCTCTCGCAGGGTAAACCCACAATAGTGGGTTAAAATTTTTCAAATGAAGAATAATGAGAAATTATCATCAAAAAATTTAAAATGGTTTCCCCCTTCTAATGAAGGGGGTTCGAATGAACCACCCCCTTCTAATGAACCCCCCCTTCTAATGAACCCTCCCCCCTTCAAATGAACCCCCCTCCCTTCTAATGAACCCCTTTTGCACATATAGGTTTGAATGAACCTTCTAATGAAGGGGGTTCTAATGAACCCCCTTTTTTAACCTTCCCCTCCACCATTTTAAAATTTATGTATTTTTTTTTACTATCGAAGCTTGGGAAGGAGGTGCAAATGGAGTCAACTTGATAAACCAAGTTGGATGATTGTAGTGATTGAAACGTGCTTTCCAACAACTATCAATTTAATATATTTTGTTTTTATTTTATATTTTATTTTATAGTTTTACTATACATAGGTTTTTCACCAAACGTCAAGTTTCAATGAAAAATCATTGTGGAAAAATAGTAAATTTGAGGAAATTTTTTTTGAAAAATATATATCCACTAGGTATTGATGTCCTCATTTTAACAAAAAAAGAAAAATTGAATTTCAATACATACCAAAAAAGTTATGCGAGCTGAAGTGCACCTATGTCTAAATCATAAATGTTTTGACTTCAAAACTTAATCAAAAGAAAAATATTCAACAAAATGCTATGAAACAAAATGAAAGCCCTAGATACTTGTGTTATCAACCTAAATTCAAAAGAGTTTTATCCTTTGTAGAAAAAAATTTATGCAAGCCGAAGTACACACCACTTTTTTAAAATGTTGTTTACTATTAAAAACTAGTTAGCAAAGGAGACACAAAAAAAATACAATTTAATTTCAATTTTTTTAAAAAAAATACATTTAAAATCTACAGACAAAATCTCACAAATCACTAGTTTATATAATTTTCAAATTCCTAATAGTTTACCTACTATACGTGTCAAAAAGTGAAGTTTTCTCTGAAAAATGTTGATTTCAATGTCAAGTTTGGCCAAAAAGTGTAACCTATTATTGTGGGATGACCCCGGCGCACCTAGTGTGATCTTGAGGATCAAAAACATCACTTACTCTCTTCTTTTCTTTGTTATACCAAGGAACCCAACATGTGTATGCTCTCACCTTGCGCTTCATGCGATCTTAGGTGACCAAAAACATGAAAATCTTCCTCACTCACCTCTTCTTCAATGTGACATTCGACAAAACTTGGAATAGGGTTGAGTTTTATAAAATGTAATCATTTTTTTCTTCCAAAATACGTTCTCATCTCCCCTCAACTGTAGTTTTGAATGGGCAACAACATTATTTTTTTCTTTTTAACATTATAAAATGCAATCACATTTTTGTCTCTATAAAATGCTTTATTTTATGGACCCAATAATGCAATCACATTTTTTATGGTCTTGAGATAACATGATCACATTTTCTAGATCCAAAAATGCAATCACATTTTTGGAGAATGTATCGCATTATTTTTATTTTTTAATAACATAATCATGTTATTGCCAAAATTACTAACTTGGCCACTTTTGTGTCCCCCAATTTAGTGTGCATACCCCAAAATGAAATAAAAAGAATAAAAAAATAAAAAAGCAAAGAGAAAAATTGTTTAGTGGTGAAAACCATTCTTATGTCACCTTGGGCAAGAACCATGATGAAAAATTGTTCTTAGGCATCATGTGTAAATCGATTATGCATGTGCACTTAACACTTAAGAGTATATGCATTCTATAATGCCTATTAATTTAATCATGCATATCCCTTCCATCATACCTATCTATTCCACCATACCTATTTAACCATGTCATTGTTGTAGACACTGAAATCTGGTCTAAGCCCGCGACTTCAATATTCTTCATAATTCGTATTTCTATGGTCATGATTAAATAATGTCAATTATTTAATTATTCTATAAAGTCTTCATTTCTTTATTAATTAAATAAATCTAATTATTTAATTAATTCACTTTAACTTTAATTCTTCTATTAATTAAATAATCTTAATTATTTAATTGATTCACATTTTCTTTATTCTATCTGATTAATTAAATAAATATTTTTTATTTAATTATGTTACTAATTAACCTTATCCTTCTAGTCAAATTAAATAAATTCTTATTTAATTTACCCTTTATCATATGTCAACTATAATTAAATAAATCCTTTATTTATTTAATTATTCATTTAATCCCTTCATCACTTAGTTAAATAAATCTTATTTATTTAATTATTCTTCAAATATCAAATCTTGAATTAAATGAATTATTTAATTTATAAATTCTATTTTAACGCATTCTTCTATAGTTAGATAATTGTGTAAGTTATCTAAGTATTCACTTTGACTCAACTCGAGATCTATTTAAATCAGTCAGTTAACTTTGGATTTAGTGTGTGAATGGATTTCACGAGTAATCTCTTTGTCATATCATTCAGTCATCTAGTTCTAACTCGTTTGCATATACATGCGTATTAATTAAATATTTCTATTTAATTAATTAAATCTTGTGCGTGCATTCGAACAGAGAGTTGCTTTAATCCATCTTTATCTTTGTCATGCAAAGACTATTCTTCTATTTTCGAATACCAAACTCGAAGATTAAATCATTTCTTTAATCTTTATTTCTATTTCTAATTTGTATCACTCACGTCGCTACTAACAGTTATCAGAATGCATGTCTAATCTTTCCATCTCAATCGTCCATCGATCTTTTGATCCTGGCCTATCATTCAAATGATCAATTTTCTATCAATTGATATGTCTTTCATCATTCCAATGGCTCTCAAAATCATATGAATTTTGGAGCAATTATATTAAATCTTTGAAGTTTTGCTAAATCATTATCATAGGTTATATTTGCACAAGAGAAATCTGAGGGCAATTATACTACAACGGTAAAATGGAGAAAGGCAATCGAGGTTATACATGGAATTGCGTAGATATTGGGTGAGATTGTTCAGTTTATTTACATTTTAGCTTTCCTTTGTTCTCTGTTGTTTAGCTTAGATTACATTAGATTTTTTATCGCATTGTTGTGTGTTGTTTAACCTTTCTTATGCATTTTCTAGATGTTACAATTATCATCCTCCATCCCCTTTTTTATACCTTGATAACTTGATAGGGTAAAAGTTTTGAAGCATGCTTTTGAACCATCTTGACATGTCTAATCTTCAGAGAGTATTGTAAACACATAGCTTAGCCACAATTGATATCAATAATAATTTCAACTTAGCATCATGAATGACACATATAGAATCCGTATAAGATGCATTCCTTACATAAAACATCCTGACTCCCTCCATCAATCCATCCTAACACATCTAGAATCCCTATGTGATGTAGTCCTTAAAGATCACATCTTGAATCTCTCCATCAATTCATCCCTCATTCATCCATCTTGCATCCTACATAATTTATTGCATATTACACTATCTATAATCTATCGATCTTTCTATCTAATCTACCCTTCATCCTTCTCCCTCAACTTGGTTTTCCCTTTTCATTAGTTATGGGAAACTAACACAATTCCAAGTGCAATCCAAATGAAATCTAATACAATAGGGTAAAAGCACAAAGTTGTATCACACTTTCAGCCAACTTATCAGCACAACTAAATTTAAGTAGGGTGATCCCACAATATTGGTTTACAATTTTTTGGCCAAACTAGACACTAAACTGATTTTTTCTAACTAAATCTTCACTTTCGAGCACCTATAGTGGCTAAACCGTGAGGAATCTAAAGATGGTGCAAACTAGTGATTTGTGACATTTTGTCTGTAGATTCTAAATATAAATTTTTCAAAATTTTTTGAATTAGATTGCACTTCTTTTTCCATCTTCTTCGAAAATTAGTTTTTTTTAGTAAACACTATTTTTAAGGAGTGACGCTCACCGTATACAGCATAACTTTTTTTCATGAAGGATTAAATTCTATTTTTTTTGAATTTAGATTTGTAACTATGATATCTAGTGCTTCCAATTAGTTTCATAGTGTTTTATTGAATATTTTTTCCTTAATCAAGTTTCAAAGTCAAACCAATTACAATTTAGACATAGGCGAACCGTATACAACATAATTTTTTTTGTATGTATTGAAATTCAATTTTTTTTTTTTGTTGGATCAAGGACTTCAATATCTAGTGCACTGATATTTTTTAAATTTTTCTTTGATAATCTATTATTTTTCCACATGTGTAGAACAAAGAGATTTATTTTCGGTGAAGAACCTATGTTTAATCAAACTAAAAAACAAATACATAATAAAACCAAAACATATTAAAATTATATTTGTTGGATAGCTCGTTCCAAGGACTACCATCATCCAATTGGGTTTGTGAAGTCTCCTCCATTTTCATCCTCAACTCGAACTTCAAAGGGAAAAATTATGGAGTTTTTTGGTTCCAGAGGGGGATAAGGGGGAAAAGGGGGGTTCAAGCAAACCCTGGTTCGAGCGAAGCCCCATTGGAGGTTCACTCAAACCAGGGTTCACTTGAACCAAGGTTTGATAGAACCCCCTTTCCACAACCCTCTCCTTTGATTTTTTTCCTAGGAAATGTTGGACCCAACATTTAATGGGTTCACTCTCAGGGTGATCCCACAATACTGGTTTACAATTTTTAGCCAAACTGGACACTGAATTGATTTTTTCTAACTAAATCTTCACTTTCGGGCACCTATAGCTGCTAAACCATGAGGAATTTGAAGATGATGCAAACTAGTAATTTGTAACATTTTGTCTGTAGATTCTAATTTTATTTTTTTTCAAAAAATTTGGAATCGATTGCACTTCTTTTTCCATCTCCTTCAAAACTAGTTTTTTCAAGAAACACCATTTTTAAGGAGTGACGCTCACTGTATACAACATAACATTTTTTTCTATGAAGGATAAAATTCTAATTTTTTTGAATTTAGATTTGTAACTACAATATCTAGTGCTTCTAATTGGTTTCATAGTGTTTTATTGAATATTTTTTCCTTAATCAAGTTTCAAAGTCAAACCAATTACAATTCAAAGATAGCGAATCGATACAACATAACTTTTTTGTTGGATCAAGGACTTCAATATCTAGTGCATTGATATTTTTCAATTTTTTTTGATAATCGCTATTTTTCCACGTGTAGAACGAGAGCTTGATTTTTGATGAAAAACCTATGTTTAATCAAACTAAAAACAAATACATAATAAAACCAAAACATATTAAAATTATATTTTTGGATAGCTCGTTCAAGACTACCATCATCCAATTGGGTATGTGAAGTCTCCTCCATTTTCATCCTCAACTCGAGCTTCAAAGGGAAAAATTCTAGATTTTTTTGGTGCTAGAGGGGGAGAAGGGGGAAAAGGGGGTTCGAGCGAACCCCCTTTCCACAACCCTTTTCTTTGCTTTTTTTCCTGGGAAATGTGGGACCTAAAATTTAATGGGTTCACTCGAAGGGGGGTTCTAGCGAACCCCCTTTGGGTTCGCTCAAACTAGATGTTCGTTTGAACCCCCCAAAACCTTTTTTTTTGCATGGGGGCATTTTTTGCAACATTTCCTTCCTCACTAGAATTGTAAACCAATTTTGTGGGTTAACCCTTGAAGGGGGATTTTAGCAAACCCCCTTTGGGTTTGCTCAAACCAGATGTTCGTTCAAACCTCCAAAAATCAATTTTTTTTGCATGGGGGCATTTTTTGCAACTTTTCCTTCCTCACTGGAATTGTAAACCAGTTTTGTGGGTTTACCCAATATTGCTAACTAAAAATCAATTTTGGTCAAACATATGATCTAGTAAGATTCATTCTAGCTAAGTTAAATACTTCCACAACTTTTTAAACTAAAATTGTTGGCTAAAAATATATGGAGCACCACTTTGAGTCCAATTTACTAAAAAAATACAATTATTTGAAAAACTTGAAGTTTCAATAACTCTTACTAATGTAAATAACATTTTTTTTTAAATATAAAAATACCCAAGTTTGTAGATCCATAAGTGTAATTTTCAAATATATATTTATTTTAATAATTTAATAATTATTTATATTTTATTTTTCATTTTTACTAAAATATTGGGTTCATTACCATGCCAAGGAAAAATACTAAAACTTATTAAAAAAATAGAAAAAAAAAATAATGCACTAGATAAAATAATCTATTTCGAGATGGTATAATTTTTTTTCCATTTTAAATAAATATTTAATATGAAAGTTGACATCCCATGGAAACAACTATTTTTTGATTCACACACATTTTAATATTTATTTAAAAATATATTTATCAAAATTGGAAAAAAATATATCCATGCACTAAAGTTTCAAGTTATAAATACACATAAAAAAATTTAAAGAAAAAAAAATTACTATAAAAAGTTTGACATCTCGTGCAACTTCATTTTTTCAGCATTTTATCAACAACTAAATTATAGGTTTAATTAACTTGTTTAAAATAATTTTTTAATTTTTAAAAAGAAATACAAACATAAAATATACTAAAAATACATATTTTACTAATTTACATCATTTCAAAATTCAAAACATATATGCCACTTTTTAGTGATTTAAGTTTAAAAGTTGGATCAATATTGGTCGTTTCCTTTATAAAGTGTGACACAACTTTGTGCTTTTACCCAATAATCTTATCCAATAGAACACAACCATTGTAAGCAATCCATAAAAATCTTAGCATAGTCCTTCTTAGAAGAAATACAAGTGAATCTAGTAAATCTCACCAAGAAATCTAAACACATTCAAATAGAAAGAATCTATATTTTTTCCATAATCTTGATAACATCCCATCCTTCCTTAGTTTTAACCAATAATTACATCATCATTAGGGTATATCACTCCCAATACCTATGATGTTCTCAAGATTTATTATTTTGAAATCAACAACACTACATCATCCTCCAAATCTAGTTTTTAGCTTGATCAAGGATAAAATATTGTTTGTATTTAATTTTTACGTTGAAGGCATCCCCATGCTTGGATTTTGTAGCCCATTTTCATATCCAAGGGTGCAGATTGCTCAACATGCGCTCAACTACGATTGAATAAATTGCAACGGTTCATCATTTTCCACCAATTTCTGGTCGTTTTCCCCGCTTCTCCAAACTCTTCCTCGCTGGTATTAACCTTTTGCTTCTCCACTTGCATGAGATGCTTCTCCAAACTATAGAGGGGGCATGCAAGAGGATGTGAGCGATCCTCATCGTCGGTTGCAGAGGAGACAAGAGAGAGGGCAGAGAGTAGACATAGGTAGTGACAATGATAAGTGATCAAACGTGTACATTGCGTGTTTGAATATGAAACCGCATGAAAACAATGGAGAAGCATCACCGACTCCAATGTAATAAAGATTGACAACAACATTAGCACAGAAGCACACCATCTGATGTGGACAGCAGTAGAAGCACAAACACTGATTGAGAGGATTCTATCCTACTTTCCCCCTCCAAGCTTCTTCAGGATTTGGGCAGTGTGTTGCCACTAGTACCGTCTCATGTTTCCAACAGCTTTCTTGTAGTGTGCATGCAGGCATTGTCGCCTAGGCCCTGGTTTCTCCTCTTCAAGAGAGGCCTGTGGACAGAGGGCTCTCTCTACGACCCTTGGCTTGCTCTTGGTTTAGATCTCACCTCTCCTCTTTGCCCTTCATCTTCTCTGTTGTCACCTCCATGGGTGGCCTCCTCTACTGTCTGTGCAAAATGGGGGCTTTGAAACAGGGTATGGACATCCATCAAAGCATAAAGGATAGAGGAATTTTGTTAGATGTAGTTGCAACAACCCTACTAGACATGTATACAAAAATTTGAAGCATAGACAAGGCACGTGGAGTGTTTGAAAAGGTGCCTCGAAGACATGTATGCAAGATATGCACAAAATAGATTTGTTAAAAAGGCTTTACAAATTTCCAATCAAAGGGAGATAACATCTAAAAGAAAATGTGTCCCTTGAGGATTATACGGGTTTTATGCTATGTCTCTACACAGATACCCCTTACGCCAAATTCCTCAGGGTTAGTTTCTATGCACCCATTTTTTTTACTCCTAAATAATATCAGTTTTTGAGATGCACCATGTGCTTGTGGGTGTGGCATGCTTAGTGTTGACTCGTTTACTACTTCTAATAGAGATGTAGTTGAACTAATATTCAACTTATTAAAATTGTCCCTTTTGTAAGAAGACCTGGTGACATATTCACTTTTTCATGTTTTTCTTTTCTTGAGTTATCAGGTTCGAGATTCCCTTGCTCTGCCCTATATTTGGTGATTGGTAAAAAAATTTCACCACCTGGCTTTGGTGATTGATTGAGGACAGATTTATGGTTATTGATTGGTAAGTTCTGGCTATTGATTAGAAGATTTTGTTGCTGTTTTGGTGTTGGCAATGACACAGATCTGCAATAAGAGCACAACCCATTAGAAGTCACCTTTACCCCATTCAAACTTGCTTTGATGCATAAAGCTCGCATGATCCATTGCATATGGAAATGCTTTAAATGAACACACTTGAATTGTAAACTTTCTTTAACAAGCCAATTCAATTTTGTATGACAACCTCGCTTATGGTTTAGAGGGTTGCAATCTTGGAACCCCATCTGCATGGGAAGTATTTAATTACTGGATTGATATCTAACTAAAATACTTATGTTCACATTACTATAAATGTGTGACAATGGTATAAGGAGAAACACCTTTGTCAAGTTCGAGTTGATGGAGGCTATTAACACCTTAGATACAACAGTGTTCATTGCTTCAACTAAATCTGGAATACATAAAAACTCTTATGATGTAGCAATTCTCTTCAACAAATAAGATAGAAAACTTGTGTGTTTAACAAAAATTATAGAGAACAAAAATGGATGAGTCACAAAAAAACATATCCAAGGGTTCAAAATGAATCATAATTGCAAGTGATATGCTCTTAAAAAGGGCTAGAAATTTACTTGACGTGGCATTTTTCCAGTGTTGGTTGGTTGAAGTAGATAAAAAGTACAATTTTTTAACTGTGAATTGAATTCTATTTTTATTTGGTTTTACCTTGACTTTTGGGGTTTTACATGTGAGTTAAAATACTTTGGGTCTGTGTGTATTCACTATTTGCCAATTTTCATTACTTTTTCAAGCAACCTTTTTTTGAATGAAATGGCAATGGTGGTTATGACAGGACGAGAGCAATGAAACATCAGTTTAGGGTGAAGGTAATTTCTACTTTTATGCTTCATGTGCCATTTTAATTGAAACCCTTTCAATATTACTCAATGGTTGCTAACCCTTTATTGCTTTTACTAGTGGCGTTGGGCTATTTCTTTTAACTAAGAAGGGGTGAACCTTCAAGCAATTAATTCTATTAGTTTCAAGCTACTTCACTGCGTGGTACCTATTGCAATGCAAACCCTTTCATTTTAAGGCAATGGTTGTTAACCAGGCTCCATTCATTTTATCACTGGTGTTGAAGAAATTTTGTAGTTGAAATGAAATATGTCACTTTCCAGGGTATTTTCTTATAGGCCCATTGTTTGTAATTTTATTTTTGAAGTAAAATGTATATTGCAGTGACGTTAAATTATTTTGTCTCGCCATTGTTTCTTCTTTTTTTATTTTGTGATTTTTCCTCCTTCAAACGAAAAACCAAATTTGTGTATAATTTTTATTGGTCCTTCGCCTTAGGGGAGGTGCCAAGTAGAGAAAGAAGAAGGCCTATACTAAACCCAAGAAGGTTAAGCACAAGAAGAAGAAGGCCAAGTTGGTTGTTTTGCAATACTACAAGGTGGATGACTGTGGAAAGGTGCAGAGGCTTAGGAAGGAATGCCCTAATCAAGAGTGTGGATCTGGGACATTCATGGCCAACCATTTTGACAGGAATTTACTGTGGAAAATGTCATTTGACTTATGTTTACCAGAAAGTCGAGGCTTAAGATGATTTTTCCCTAAATTGGATTATGGGTTAAATAGGGTTAAGTGATGAATTGGATTAATTGAGGAATGAAAGGGGTTGCTTCCCATTTTTACATCATATGTTGGCATTTGAAATTGTCTGAGTTGGATAAGAATTTTGTATCAAGGACTCAGATTTATGAAAATCTATCATTTTATCCGTTAAATCAATAGATTGATCTATTTTATTGCATATTTGCCTGGTTGGGATTGTCATGGGACTTGAGTCTTTTTTATTTGGTGTTTTTTTGTTTTTTTCTTCATTCTTTGTTAATTAATATATCAAAATATCTGTAGCTTCTGATTTAGTTCTTATTTTAATGCCAATGAATTAGGTTTAGAGTTGAGATGGATTTAGAGTTAGATTAATATTTTATAAACTAGATTCAACCATACTGAAAGAATATATATAGAAGAAGTTAAAGCACATTAATTCCTGAGTAAATAATATTTCTTGTAGTTAGTGAGAATTCTAAAATTTAGTCAATTTAAATTAAAATACCCCTGTAAATTTAGGCATCCCAGCCTGCTTCCTGGCTGCTTCGTTAGTCAGTATGCCTACAGTTTGATTGATAAGATCCCAACCCTTACAACTAACTAGGGTTACTGCTTTTTATGTGATACTTTTCCAGTTGGTATACCGTTGGATTTACAATACTATTACTTGTGTCCGTGCATGATGATGTGCAAATCAATCCACAATCCATTGAAAGAAAGAGCTTGAGAAAGACCTTAAAAAGCTATCAAGGAGTTACATGACAGTGTCAATCAGATTGGGAGATTCTTGTTGTAAATATAAGCTTTTTTGTCAATATGATGTTGTTTACTTTGGTGATTTGTCTTTGTTTCATCTCCCTCTATTTTGACATGGTTGGAAGGAGCTAATATGATAAATGAAGACCCGAAGAATAGATCTTCAAGATCTAGAAACATAGAATTCTATTGATCGATATCTTTTCTATTTTATCTGTGTTGTTAAATTTGAGAAGGAAAGGAAAGAGAAATGAGGGTACAGGGATGGTGGTGCCAAGACACACAAGATTTCTCATAGTTGGGGAAACTCTTTAATTTTTCTTATCACTTAAAAGCCCAACAGGAATCCAAAGCTTCACAGAGAAAAGAGCCAAATTGTTTGACATTCTTAACAATTTAAGAGTATAAGGGTGACCCTTTTTATTCTTATTTTATTCAATACAGTTTGAATATGACCATATATTAAATTCCCAAGATTTTGAGTCCTAATTATGTTTTGGTCATTATATGTAGGTATGGAAGAACCTTTTTGACCAACATTCTTGGGAATAACAGGGTGTTTACATCAGAAAGAGAAGCAGTGAAACTTGTGTGGTCAACAGAGTACAGTTTGTTCAGATTTGCAGCTGGTAGAGAACTTGAAGATATGTTTGGGAATAATAGTTTGTTTTATGTAGGAGCATGTGTTCATAAGAAAATGATGAAGTTTGTTGGAGAACCATTTTCAAAAGATATTTTCAAGCAAATATCTTTTCATTTTTTAAACTTAACTATTTTTTCATAACTTTTTTTTTCAAACACAATGATCCCACACAATACAAATATGTATTTACTATATTTAGTAGAATAATTAGTAGCTTTCAACATTTATTTATGCTTACAAAAAAACCCTTCAAAGAATATTTATGTTTATTGATCGCTATTAGCGCATCCAAGCACATGTAGTTTTATGTATGAAGTTATTTTGCAAGTCTTCACTCTGTTCGATTTTGTAAGAAAATGTTTCTTTCCTTGAAAGAAGTAGTGTATTAGTAGGGAACTCAGATACCTTCAAGATTAACTTTCAAAGAAATTAGGAATGAACTTATGTGCAAGACTAGAGGACTTAGCATTTTAAAAGGGTTTTGGTAGCTTTTCTATGACTACATACAAAATTTGATATCAATTAATGCTATATAGTGTAAACAAGAATGATTTGACATCAACTAGAACATGGTACTTGAAAACTAAAACAAAAGGATATAATTTTGTTTTCTTTCTATGTTAAAACTAAATAATGATCAACAGAGTGACATAAATGTTTATGATGCTCTGTAACAAAAAAATTGTCATATTTTGGAAAATTTCCAAACTAGAAATATTATAAGATGCTCTATAGTGAAAATATCATAATTCTACATATTTGTGTTGTGAAAATTTAATGATTTGATTATTTGTGTAGTCTATTGTCTTGTTTATATCTATGTTAAATTCGAATACTGATTTAAGGGTTTAATTGCATTTGATTTATGAAAGATTCCTATAATACATTGGAAGAGTCTGGCCACCTCCATTTCAGATTCCAGCATCCAAGTCAGAAACTTTTTTGTTTATATATATTACAATTATAGCTCAAAAAAAGGAGTAGCTGGAATAAAAATAGCTTGAAGATTGCATCATCATATAACCATGGTAACCTAGGACAAAGCAAAAAATATAGCATATGAGCATCCATGACAGTACAGTAGCTTAAATATAGATTTTTACACTGACCATGTAAAATTTTCAAAATGGACACAGTTGATGTGTATTATTATTTGTTTCATTTATTCACATAGCTTTACATGCACTCGAGAATTAAGAGTCAGTTTTGATACAGAAGATTCTTTTTATGGCGATTTCCATCCTTTGTTTAGGTCTTGATTGACTTTATTTGCAACTTCCCAAGGATATCACTTTCAACATGAAATGAAAATAGCATTTTTCTTCCTATTATGGTAATAAGGATAAGCAAGTGGAAATGTTGGATGGAACATCATGGTAGAACATGTTTAACAGATAGTTTCACAAGCCTACAACAAAAACTACAAATTTTGATGTTTACTTCTAATTGCAGACATTGAGAAGAAGATTTTTATAAGAACAAGTATCCTTTGGAAAATGAGTATTCCATTTAGAATGAATTCCATCACATGGAGTGATAAATTTCCTGTCACCTGAATAACTACAAGAGTTCAAGGTGAGATGCAAATTGAAAAAAACAACACAAATAAGAGATAAAAAGTTGCATATTACAGAAAGATCAGCAATCCCCTATCAATTCTCTCGCTAAACCAAGTGAGGATCATAAAATATAAGTGACTCAGACATCAGTTTTTGATTATCAAAATTTCAAGGTTATGCCTTCCATGAATGTTTGAAGTATAATCTAATGTAGATATAAGTTTCCTCAAAACACTTCAATATTTCTGAAATGTGTCAGATTAGTTTTGTTTGTTATTATATTTTGTAACTTTATTTTTCCAATCTTTGGATTTTATCTGGCTAACATCCAAGATAAGGCAGTCAAGGCAGCAGGCAAAGCCTTGTACCAAACTATGGTTTTTGTATAGTGACTATAGAGATTTTTTATAATTTCTCTAGGTGACTTGGTGTATCATAATACAATGGTAGCAGTTCAGGTAAATTAGGGTTGAATTCTAGGGAATACATTTATTGGATTAAACTGACTGAATTGCTACTATAGTCGACAGTGTGTCAGTTGTAGGTGGATTTACAAAATTATGGGTCTATTTTTGGCAGAACATATTAATGTTTTTGTGTTATGTGCTTTCAATTTCAAGGTGACCTGGAATCTTTAAAAGTTTTAGTGTTTTATATTGGAAATTTACCAACACAAGAATTAGTTTTTTTTCATAATTTTGCATTATTATCTTGGATAGGTAGTGCCATGAAAAGAGGAACAATCATTTGTGGTTCTCCACATGCTCAAGGCTATTTTTTATAATGGTTTGTTTTGGTGTTTCAAGTGTGTCCAATCAAGTCAAAGGTTTTCAACTTTCATATGTTCTTTTTTTCAAACTTGGTTTTTTCGATGTATATGTCAATTTTCAATTCTTATATATGTTTCACGACTTGGTTATAATGCATTTGATACTTATATAGATATCCAAGAATCTAAACATGCATCCAAAAATTCCTTTAGCTGTATTGTGATTTATCATTTTGAGCTTTTTTCACTTATGTTTGTAGCAAACAATCTAACATGGGTGGTCTCCACTGATTTTTTCCTATATGTTTTTGTAAAGTTTAGTTACATACACATTCTTCATTTTTTCTTTGTTGGCATTAATATCCTTCTTTACTTTTGCCTCATAGTTGATGCAATTTGTCCCCACTATGTTTGTCAAGATTGAAGCTCAAAGGTTGCAACCTTGTATTGGCTTCAATAGTGCAAGTGATATTTTTTTTGTAAGAAGCAAATGAGTCCTTGTTAATGCTTACTAAAACCACTCAAGCACAGACACAACTCGAATAAATCGTACCATCTGAGTTACTTAAGCCTATATCCTTCTTGGTTGCTCTTTAAGTTTTACTTGTTGTCCTCAACTCAGAGGACTTCAAATTTACTAGCAGACGCTTTTCCCATTTATTAATAAACAAATTTAATAGATTGTTAACTACAGTGTCTTTGGCGTACCTATTACACCCCAATGTGTGATTGCTAGTTATTATTTATGTGTGCATTCTTCCTTTCTTATTTGTTTCTTATTTTTCTTGCATTTGTATCACTCCTTGGGGGAATTAATAGAAAATGTGGCATCAAGGTCTTATATATTGTGGTGCATTATGTCATCTACATTTTTGGTTGTTTGTTTGATGCAACACATAGAAATAGTGTCACAATGGTATTCCATATTATGGGGAGTCTTGTTATGTGCTATAATAAGTCAAGTTGCTCAAATATTAAAATTTTGTGCAAGATTCACACCAATCATCATTACATATTTATTATATTTAACAACCACTCTTCTCATTTCAATCATCCATCTATATCTTTTATCCACACATATCCTATTGAGGTGACATCTTCCTAATATTCATGCCACTTGAGGCATTATCCTACATCTATTCTTTGTCTTCTTCTATTTTCATTGAAACACCCTTTCAAAGAGTGGTAAACACATACACCTAATTTCAGCACCTTCTATCATCAATGATGTAAATTAGTTAATCCTAGTAATTAACTCTAACATCAAAACATTGATTAATTGAACCGTTAATTAGTTAATTGCACTATATCATCACATTCAATTAGTTAATTAAATATCATTAATAATTTAGTTAATTATCTCTTAATTAATTAATCGATTCTCATCATTGTCCACTAGCGTTAATTCTTAATTAATTAGTAATTTATTATTAATTACTGAATCAATTTCCAAATAAATCCATACATTTATGCAAATAATTAAATGATCCTCTTTTCACAAATTCCATAAAAAATTCATGCACACATGATTAATTAATTATTTTAATAATGAATTGATTATTTTCTCACAAATTTCATAAATAAACTTCATCCATACAAAATACATTTTTTTTAAAATAGTTAATTAATTATCCTTTCAACATGTCATTCTTAAAATTCAATCTCTTTCACTCATTCAACCACATATTTAATTGGAAGAAATTGCAAATTAAAGATCATGCAAATCTATTTTAAATCAAATTTGGGAAAAGTAACTCAAGTTGCTAAATCAAGTGAATTGATCTCAATTATTCATCTTTTCATCCAAAAACCTACAAATCTACCTCCCCTCAATCAATCATATGAAGAAATTTTAAGGAAATCATCAACACACTATTAAATAATTGCATGATCATTTAGCATCTCCAAATACATCACAACACAAGAAAATCCAAATTAATGCTCCACCTAAGGTTTACATTATCTAGAATAGGAATTTTGATAATTATTTTTAATTTCAAATGTTATTCAAATTCCATTCCATATAATTATCAAAGGAATTATGGTCAAATTAAATTCCCCCTCCAATTTGTAGCATAGAAGGGATGTAAGGAGTTGGAGGAAAAGATAAGAATATATGATCAAGTGAAACCACATAAGCATGTAAGAATGTACATATATCATCATGTAATAAGAATTTAACAACATCTAGTAAGACATGATCATAAAATTGTGTTTGAAAAAGGAAGCACGTTTCTCCCCAATGAAAAAATATAATTAGTGTCAATAAATAATTTCATGGAAGCATAGGTAAATGCAAGATAAATTATGTGAGCCATTTGTAAGGGAGTAGGTGGCCCCAATGAGGTTCATAACAAAGATAGGTGTAAGATGTAATTAAGATAAGCATATTTAAGCACCATAATATATAAGCATGTAGAAATAAACTAGGCATTAAACATAAGTAGTCATGATGTCATAAGATGTAATCATTATAATTAAACATGTAAAATTTCATAAGCATATATCATGTATGTATATAAGAATGATAACATGGGATCTATAATCATATGATCCATGGAATAAGTATGAGTAGAGAATTATTAGTGTATTAAAAATAACTACCATAAAGATATTTCTTCCAATTGGAGAAAACATGACATATGAGGAATGTAGAGCAAGACATCAGACATAATACATAAGGTTAAATGAGAATGAAGATATGAGAAAAGGAGGCTCGCAAAAAATATTACATAATAAGTATAGGCCAAAGAGAAAAGGAAATATATGATTGTGGATTATGTAAGGAATGAAACTCACAATATACATGGTGTAATAAAAAGGAAAATATAGAAAACATAAATTAAATAAGATATATTTTTGGTCAGCATGATGAGAGTGGTTTCCAATCACTCCGCGCTTTGCATAATTCCAAAATCTATAGAAAAATAAAATAAAATAAAATACACACAAAACATAAGAAAGATGTAAAAATGAATAAAATAACACATGCTCAAAACAACTTGTGTCAACATGTACCATTAAATGTGTCTTTGCATCATCAACATGCTAACTAAGAAAATGAAGTCAAATAAATATAGAAAAAGGATTGATATAGGTAAATACACATATAAATGAAGCATAAATGTTCAAAGTCTCAATCAATAATGTCCATCACAATATATTTTAATCTCTATAAATAGTCCCAATCATCATAGGAAGTAGCTCCCTAAATGAAAATAGTCAAAAGAGTTGTAATTGCTCATTTTTCACCCTTTTTAACTTCTTGACCCATTGTTCTTATTTCTTTGGAAATATGTACTTTGTGCTTGATTAACATTGAATCTTGCTTTGGTATCCATATAGTATAAGTATCCTTGAAGATGGAGTAATTTCATCATATGTAATTCTCTATTTTTTTTGTTCACTTTTGACGTCAACACAATCTCATCATCCCGTAGACCTAAATTCTACTCACATTAATCTAGATATGAAGGATGCTATCATTGCCACCTTGATGAACCATGATAAGTCATATTTACTTAGACACTTATTGACTATTTCAAGAATGAGGCTATAGGAAAATTCACCGTCAGCAATTCACCGCAAGAAAATTCATCGTAGGAAAATTCACTGCCATGACAAAATTCACCTCAAGGAATATTCACCACCATGGAAACTTCATCGCATTAAAAGTTTGCGATTAATTTTCCGTGGCAGTGAATTGCTGGTGGTGAATTTTCTTTGAGGTGAATTTATCATGACGGTGAATTTTCCCGTGATGAATTGTTGGCGGTGAATTTTCCGATGATGAATTGCTGACGGTGAATTTTGTTGATACCCAAGAATGAATAGTATGATGATAATTCTAATTGGTACAACTAGAACAACTCTAAACTCAATTTCCTTCGCTTAGTTGTTTCACAATGGAAACCATTGCTTCTCAAAGATGGACAATTAATTTAAGCATAGCCACACTCCTAGCTTTAGACATGGCTTGCATGGCTTATGTGGCATTCGGCAAATTCATCGTCCAAAAATTCACCGCCAACAATTCACCGCGGGAAAATTCACCGCCATGACAAATTCACCTCAAGGAAAATTCACCACCAACAATTCACCGCCATGGAAAATTAATCACAAAATTTTTAATGTGATGAATTTTTCATGACAGTGAATTACTGGTGGTGAATTTTTCTTGAGATGAATTTGTCATGGCGGTGAATTTTCTCGTGGTGAATTATTGACGGTAAATTTTTCGACGGTGAGATGAATTTTCCTAGAACCAACTTATGCACATGCCTAACCTTAGACATAGCCCATGCACACCTTCACTCAATGTACGCCACTCAATCCCTATGCTACTTTAGCATCATTGACACTTCACAACTCCATATACAACTATAAGCACATTCATTGCTCATCTCTGCTTAGTTTTAATAGTTCTCGCCCATCTTTACTCAATTCTCACCAACTCGAACGTCTTCGAACAGAGTATAGCCAAAGGACCACATGAGCAGACCATATTAAGTATCTAAATGTAAGCAGCAAGATGAAGAAGAAGCAACCTAGTTAACGCTAACAAAGGTTAGTCGAAATAGCTATCTGATTTAAGACTTGCACTGAATAACTTCACCAATCCCCTAGTAGGCAATCAAAGAGGTGGGTCAGTTTATTGCTCGAACATGAGGAAGTGGGTTCTACCAATCATAGAATATGCGATCAAAGGGTCTTTGTAACCAGACATTAAAGAGATTAAACTGCTGTCATCAGATACGTTGGTTCTGTCAAGATATCATGACTAATCATCTATGCTGAAACTTCATAAATGTGAAAGGTCAATCAAAAGCAATAATGCAGAATTGATAACACCTTTGAGTCCCCATATATCCTTTGATCAATAATTTGATCCTCCCTATCTGTCTGTATCTCAAGAATCTCAAATGCCAATTTGTTGCCACGTCCCAAAATAAGAGCAACACCCGACATTAGTCACATCAAATTCTTCAGTCTATGGTACAAGCAATAAGTCCAGTTGGTGGATTCTAACATCTCAAGACCACCCAGAAGTTGAAACTTGAAACATCTATAGAAGAAGCAGCGGGCCATCTGATGATCCGAGGATCATGAAATCCTAGAGATCATATCGTGAAAACATTTATGCTTTAATTTCCCAAAGAAATTAAAAGTTAAATAGTTTTCTTTTCAGTCTACATTTGCAAAAGATAGTCGAGAACGAAACCAGGTTGATCTTCTGATTTGTTCATGGAGAGAATAAATTGTAATTTGTAAAGCTTCATTTCTTTGATATTGTTTTATGTAAAAGTGAGTGTGTTAGTTGGGGTTGATCCCCCAGTGCAACAGTTAAGTTGCAAAGGTAGCAGTTGGGCTGTCTAAGGTTCGAATCTCATAGTGGATAGTGAGATTGCCGCAGGGAGAAAGCGGCACTGGGGTCAACAAGGCAGCAGCAGTGAATATGGTGGCAATAGCAGTGGATATGGTGACCGCGACAATCTACCTCTTAGTAGTGATTGTTATGTATAAGAAATTAAATTAAAAGAGCAAAGTCAGTTGAATTTTAATATGTTCCGTGCAATTTATTTAATAAATGAAGTTTACGTAGACATTAGTAACAAGTATGAAATATTTTCTCTTGATTTTAAATGATGTTACAAGATAATTTTAGTAAAATCTACTTAAATCATGAATGACATAAAAGATCAAAAACTTAAATCAATTTTGAAAAAGGTTACTAAAATAAGTACAAACATCTTGTAGCATATATTCTGGATTAATCTTGATGAGTTATTATTATCTATGTATGAGAGTCATATTATCATGTAAGAAATAAATTAATAGAGATTTGATATTCTATAATAAAATGATAAAGAGCCAAGAAAAATTATATATATTAAATTAAAATACACATATTAACCTAAGAAAAATTATATATATTAAATTAAAATACACATATTAACCTAATCAATATTGTACAATAATTACATGTACTATTTCAATTAACTATCATTCGTGAATATATCATATATTTTTTTCAAAGTAAACCTCACTGATCACCTAAAATTTCGTAGTCAATGCTTAATTTGTTTTCATAAACTTATCTATAAAGTAATTGTAATATTTTATTTTAAAATCTTAAAAGTCCCACAACAACATTATATCTTATATATAAATGGAAACAAATTCCTTAAAATAATTTCACAATATTTTTCTTATATAATTATGCATATACGGATCATCTGAAAGGAAACATAATCTTACTATTTGTTAAACATTCATCAAGATCCCAGCTTGATAATTCCTTTCATAGTAAAATTGATTCTTTAATAACTAAAAATAATATAAAAACAATTTTAATCTAGTAACATTATTGTAATGTAAACACTAAACAATCTCTACTCCTCACCTTGCTATATATAATGGTT
>VDFB02101817.1:0-24560 GCA_007258455.2 Sequoia sempervirens
AACCCTCCACTTCTTTGCTGGAAACCAAGCGAGCGACGTCACTTTCTTGATGTGGCCAAATTTATGAAAGTAGTTACACTGAACATTTTTCTTCTTCGGGCTGGTGAAGCGCTGACTTGAGCCTTTCTGTTGTGAAGGCTGACCTTTCCCATGATGCTTCGACTGAGTTTTTGCTGCAAAGGCCTGCTCCGTGGAGGATGATGATTCACTGCTACTGAACTGTTGTCTCCAGCGATCCTGCTGCAACAGGATAGTGCACAAATTCAGAAACTTGAGATCAACATTAGCAGACGTAATGTTGAGGGTCTCTATGAAATGTTCATAGGACTTCGGCAAACTCTTCAGGGTGATCACAACCATGTCTTCCTCCTCCATTTTCCGACCAATCGCCTCCAACTGATCTCTGATCTCCTGGATTTTATTCAAGTGCGCTTGCAGAGTTGTCTTCTCATCCATCATGATAGAAAACAGCATATTCTTCAAGAAAAACGCACGGCTTTTGTCGGAAGTTTCCTGCAAACCCTTCAAGTGATCCCAAATCTCCTTAGCTGTTTTTCCCAGTGGAATCTGAGGGAGCTGATCATCAGTAACCGAAAGCTTAATAAACATAGCCCGGCTTCGATTACCGCTCCATCCAAACTTATCCCGATCCTTACCGCCGTGTGGGAATTAGCTACCCGAGGATCATCCCCGATCAGAGCGTGATTATTCAAAAATTGTTAACATCCGCTGCTTCCAAGTGTTGTAATTTTTGCCATTAAATCTCTGACTGCCCTCCAGCATTAAATTGCTTAAACTGGCCATCTTCACGCTTTTCAAGGCACGAAAAACGAGGTACTGAGAAGAGGCTGATGCACGAAACTCGAGGCACGAATTCCTATGCAGAAAACAGGGACAGATTCAGGTACAAACTGCAGAAAGTACAGTGTACGGATGGCACAAAATTTGAGGCACGGAAAACGATGCACCCAGAAAATTCAGAGACCAACCCAGTTGAGCTCTCGAAAAACCCACCAAGAATTTGTGATCGAAAAAATTTTCTGACTTCTGAGGAAGAAGATATGAGCAAAACCCTAGTCGGTTGTTCAGGCCACCATTGAAGACCAGGAAAAATGCATAAAGCGGCTCGAAATTCCACAGAGACGTGGCAAAAAAAGAGTTGAAGGTCGCGTTTGACTGTGCAGAGAAAAAACTTCAGGACGCAGAAAAAATCGCAACCCGAAAGACCAAAAAACGTGACCGATTTGTATCACGAAAATCGCGTGCAGATTTCAATGCGCCAAAACACAAAGTCGTGCACCAAAGACGCGTCTATACTGGAGAAAATCGCGAGCTTGAGATGAGATCAAATGCGGCCAGAAAGAGAGACGTTGCGCGCGGCCAGAAGGAATGAGAAGACGCGACCAACAGAGTCTCAAAGTTGCAGGCCGAAAGAAGCTTCAAAAACGGGCTCAAAAGACAATCCCATTGGCGCGACCAGAAAAACGTTTCCAGAAAACGCGTGTAGCACCAAACACGAACACGAGCCAAAGTTCAGAAGGTCACACAAAAATTGCCAGAAGAAGTGCGCGCGGCCAAAACAAATTTCAGAAATTGCGTCAACAAAATGACCTTTCAGAAATCCGACTCCGAAATGCCCACGAAAAAAATGTTGATCAAAAAACCTTCGAAATTCAGGCACCCGAAAATTTTCACTGAAAAAATTTTTTTTTCAGAATTATAAAAATTGTCAAAAAAATCAATTATTTAGAAGAAATTTAAACAAAATAATCTCCAAAGAAATTATTAATTTTTGAAAAATTTCCCTAACTCGATACCATATTACGCAGGTAATTGGTAAATTAATTGATATATTAACAATGAGCGAGACGCTCAATAAATAGTTTACAAGATTTACAAAACTGGAAAGTTTCTAAAAAGAAACTCCAGATAAGATCGGAGACGATCTTATCTCTATCTTACAATATCTTACAATATTGAGCATTAATAAATAAATAAATAAACATTATTTTAATAATTATGCCCAGCTCAACTTCTGTGGACCCCACATCAACAAACCTAATAAAAGACAAAATAACCAGAAATGCGCAGAAAAATTAGAGAAATGCAAAATTGAGACTATTATTGTTTTTAGGTGAGCAAGATGGTACATAAGCCCAGATGCTCCTGCATCAGTTGGGCATTATTAATCCATATGTTGATGACCGAGCATTGAAATATCCACCCCAATTTATAGATAAATGAAGGAGGGGGTTTCATTACTCAAGATCCTTTACTTGCCAAAGGACAACTTTTACTATGGGCAATTTCTTCATCTGCTTGCTCCTACTCTCTAATCTGCTCCAACACTTTATATGTTCAAATGGGTGCATCCTTCTTGCACAAGCAAGCTTTGATGCCTATTCCAAGAATGTCACAAAAACAGGTTTTCGCCCAATCAGACAAGCTTGTATACATCACCTCACATGCATTGCAAATCCAAACATACCCTCCCCCCTCACCCCCCTGCCACCAGGAAATATTGTACGATGTCAACATACTTCCACAAAAATAAATTCGGGTTTGGAAAACAGCACATTCCAAACAAATTAAAACAAAAAGTATATATCCTAACTCATTTAATATTTTAAACATAGAAGAATGAAAACAAAACAAGGGAGCTCGTTTGTAAGAGAAAAAGAAACTAGAAACACACCTCTTTTCCAATATCTATGCCAGTTTTCAACCTATTTCACAGCCACTTGAGACTGCCAAGTCTATTGCTAATACACCTGCAGCCTTAGATTTTGATGATAGTGTGTGGAAATCAAAGAAGACCCAAAGTTGAATTAGAAAATAGCTCAAGAAATGTGTTTTTTGATAATCATGTATTAAGTTCAGGTAGTATATATCATAGTTTGCAGACTCAGCTAGACTCGGCAGACTCGGGAGTCCGTTGGCCAGCCGAGTCGACTTGCCACAGACTCAGAAGTCAAGTCCAGGAGAGTCTTGGGCTGGGACTCAGGAGTCCGACCTCAGGACTCGGCCGAGTCCTAAGGTTGGACTCGGGAGTCCTGACCCAAGACTCTCCTACGTGGCTGGGAGTCAAAAAGGGTTAAAAACCCATTTTTTTTAACTTTTTCTTTCATTTTAACACTCAAGTTTGTGAAATACAGGTCTGCAATTTGAATTGGGGTTGAAAGAAGCCAATATTATATGCAAACATTTATAATCTTATGATGTTGTTATACATTGAAACTATGAGTATTTGATGACTATGAATGATTAAATTTCAATTATTGAGTGTTTGATGATCATAATTCATATGACGTGTAATCTTTGAATTATGAGTGTTTGATAATCAAATTAGGCTCTTATGTTCTCTAAATGCATTAATTTGTAATTTTGTTCTTTTTTTGTAAAACTACAGTTTTTTTTTTTTTTTGCCGAGTCTGTCCCGAGTCTTTTCCCGAGTCCGTCCCGAGTCCCAAGTCCGAGTCATATTTTTGGGCTGCCAAGTCCGCAGCGAGTCCGAGTTTGCAAACTATGGTATATATGACTATTAGTACTGGTTAGTACTTTAACTACATGGTAAGCACCCTAGATACTGTTAGTTTTTGTAGTATTTAACCTAGGTGGTGTTGATGTTGTCTCTACCTAGTATAGTTTGTTTTATTAATTCAACGAACTGTTATCAACCTTTCTAGCTCATATTGTAACCTATTTTTGTTGACTATGATATATGTTGGTGTTTTAATCTTTCACTATCACGACAATACAAAACAGACAGTGAATATGGTAAAATCTGAAATAACTCCCTTACAATTTTTTCAAATTTTTCACATTAACAACTTCACTTGTCAGCGTTAGCAAAACCAAAACCAGCTGAGAAAGTAACCCTACACCAAGAATGTTCACCAAGATCCCAATGACGGGTGAGGTGATAGCATATGGCGTCGGGGATCACTAGCCAATAAGCTGAAATGTTGGAAATACAATGATTATGCAACTAGACCACTTATTCAGCGGGAGTAGATTGACGGCTCAACCGATCAACATTATAAGGATTACAAAGTGCATGAAAAGTAAAGTTTGGGCGGCTTGCCAACCCCTTCCGCTTGTTCAGCGGGCAATACAGAAAAGAAATGTTGAAAGCAAAAATGGCAAGGCCTGTCTATTCCACAATTGTGGGAATTATAGAAGTAAAGTTGCAAAAATAGAATGACTGAATCAGTACTACTGATATCAATCTTACAATAAGATATAATCTGCAAATAACGATGAGATATTGCTTCCCAATCACTCCAAAATGTTGCTATATGTTCCTCCAAACTTCTCAAGCTCACAACTGTGAAAAACAAACCCAAAACTCAAACTTCTGACAATCTAATATACAAAACTAGCAAGCACTAAACTCAGACCAACAAGCATGAAACACTCCAAAATGCTCCTAACTCCTTCAAAGCATCTCAGAGTGACTTAGAATCAAATGCAAATGATGCCTAGAAGAGGGGCGACCAGTTGCAAACTCACAAACCATGCCAAATAGACCCAAATGACTTTGCACACTTCCCAATGCACTACAAGAGAAAGTACAGCCCTCTAGGTAAGGGCGACCTGCATTAGTAAATTCATTCCTCCATAATAAAATCTGAAAACCAGCAACAAGAGGCGCCTAGGGAAGACTCAAGCATGGGGTCAATACCCAGAAGCAACAAAAATTCGCCTAATGAGTTATGAGTGAAAACAACCTACAGCCAAACCAAACCAGCAACCTGTAAACTGACAAAAACATCAAAGAACTTTAGAAAACTTCAAACATCTTCATTACAACAAGCTCCATCTATTCTTCAGTGTAAAGAACAGTCTTTTCTCTTAGCTAGTTGCTATCTTTCAAGCAAGAAACCAAGATAGCTAGTAGGTACGCATTCCTCGAAGCAAGTGAGTCACCATTTCAGCAGCACTTCATTATAATTTCTTCATGGATAGCTGCAAATGAAGGCCAACTCTCTTATTTATAAACTTCTCCCCAAATTCAAACTGCTTTTCCCTCCAATTAGGGCACCCAAACTCAAATTCACATTCACCATCAAATTTGCATTTGAGTTGCATCTTGACTCCATGACTTAGGCGTTTAAAGCCTAAGAGGAAATATAACTTTATAAAATGCAAATATTCATAAGTATAGGCGTCCCAAGTCACTTAAGTGAAATACTTTAGAATATGCAAATATTTCTCCAAATATGGCGTCCAAAATTACTTAAGTGAGAAACCTTATAAAAATTGCTTTTTAATAAAACCAACTTATCTCTCCATTTAGGCTTCCTCCAAGCCTTAGTAATATTTCACTTTATTAAAAGCATTTCACCAAAAGAAGCGCCCAACTCAAGCACTGACTTGCCAAAAATAGCTCCAAGAGTGCGAAAGACCAAACTGCTCAAACTGACTTGCCTGAAATAGCCTCTGAACTGGCTTGTTGAAACCCTGCTAAAAATAGCACTTACTATGAATAGCATACTGCTAAAAATAGTAAGTGTCTCCAAATGCATTTTAACCACATTTTGAGCAACCATTGTAACTTACTAAAAATAGTAAGTCCAGAAAAGGTTGTCAGATGCAGATGCATGTTATACCACTGCGAAGCTCTCTGAAAACCCAGAAAGAATCCAGAAACCAATCTTGCATGAAGCTCTTTGAAAACCCAAAAAGAATCCAGAAACCAATCCTACATACGAACCCCTGATTGAAATGCATGTCACATCTCTCTGAAGCTTTCTGAAAACCTAGAAAGAAATCAACAACCAATTTGCAAACTCCAAAATGCAAATCCTTGAATCCTCAACAGAAACCTCCAAGCAGCTGGAAACCCTAATTCTACCTCTAACTAGCCCATGGCCATCCAGGAATAGGCTAACAGTCACTAGAAAGTGTAGTGCTAAAAATGGGGACTTTACAAAATCACTCTTCAAAATAGAAGGGGAACCTCCCTAAAACTTAACTGAGCTAACTAACAGAATCCACAAATGTTTACACTCTATAATTCATCAATGGGAGTTTTGCATTTAATATAAAATATGATTTGACCATGTTTTTGCCCCAAATGCAGCAAAGAACTATCAATAGCTAAGATTGCAGCAAGATTTTCCAATTAGGGTGGACCAACGACTCAAGCACAAACAAACACAACTTTCAACTACTTAAAACAGAGACCAGTGTTCTACTCCAAATAAGGATTTGATTACTTCACACCAATTAACACTATATATTGGCTAAATCAAAGACCAATACATTAGCATCAACACATAAAATGATAAAATGAAAGAACATTACATGATTCCATGAAGCAAATTGTCAAAGGAATGCACAGAGTTATCACTT
Source organism: Sequoia sempervirens (assembly GCA_007258455.2). Lineage (NCBI taxonomy): Eukaryota > Viridiplantae > Streptophyta > Pinopsida > Cupressales > Cupressaceae > Sequoia > Sequoia sempervirens. Next base: position 6,358 of record VDFB02101817.1, read on the forward strand.
TGATGAGCAACAAACATTATCATGAACTTTGACAAGATTGTTCAATTCAATTCAACTCACAAAATTATGAACATCGGATTAATAGTGTTATTGAATAACATTAATAGTTGGATGGTTTTAGTAGCATAAGCGTAACATTCACCATAGGTTATCACCAACACTTACCACATTAACTTAACTTCAACCTTCAAATGACTATTTCTACAAGATAAATCTAGCATCCACACTCATTACATTATACGTGTAAATGACACATATTTATAACCTTCTAGCTGCAGCTTCTTGAAGCTTTATAAATAATAAAAATAATTGCTTTGAAAGTAATTCTACCCTCATCCTCTAAAATTAATATAAACAATACTTTCTTTCTATTTTTGCTTCTCATCTTGCTTGTCCGTCTAAATCATAGTCTCTAATATTCTAATTTTGTCTTTAATTTGCTTCAACTAATCCTCATCTCCTGTAAAAAATAATTAAATATGGATATGCTTCATCTTGGATGTCACTTTGAATGGAGGGCTCAAATTCATCACTTTTTCTCCTTTAATTCGCTTTATTTGATGTTAAACTTTCACTTGTGACCATATAAAAAACTTGGATGCCACTTTTGCTTTGTTTCCCACTTTGTTCTAGGAAGAAAAACATTTTATTTTGATTCTTGATGGAATTTAGGCGCCCAATTGCTTTTTGGTGGAAGCTTTGGTTCATTAACGCCAAGTGAAGATTTTATGACACTAATGCCAAAAAGTGGCACTTTTATAACTTGGTGCCAAGTGGATATTTTGGGCATTGGATGCCAAAATGTGAAACTATTTCATGATTACTGCCAAACTGGAAGAATTATGACACTGATTCCAAAATAAAACTTGGGCTGATCCTTGTTTTAGTTGCTTTTTTATGGGCACTTAGGCATGAAACAAGCCATTTGTCAATGATTCCTCAAGTTCTATAACACCTTCATACAACTCCATGATTTCAAAACACCCTCCTTTGCTATCACAAAATAAAAATAATGATTTTGCCAATATGAAATCATTATAACAGACTAGAAAGGAATATTTTGCAAGCACTGTTGTTATAATAGTGATTTGGCAAGCATGAAATCTCTAGAAACTGGCATAACTAATGCGGAATGAGCACTAAAACCCTGTTGCACCCTTTTGTTTGCCTATATGGCACTGACATTTGAACAATAACCTGCAAACAATCAAATTTGTGCTCAGAGGATGAAGTAGACTAAAATTTTGACATGGAATGATCTTCATCATTTTTGTGTCCTGTTGTATATGCTTGAATGGTGCTGAATTCGCTGGTTTAATTGTCAATAGTCAGGCTTGTGCTTGAAAACTGATGAAAAGCATGTGTATTATGAAAAATTGATGAAGAAGAAGCCTTGATCTGATCACTAGCACCTCTGATTTCTGGAATGGATGGCTTCTTGAACTTGCAATAAGATCGGATATAGTGGCTCTATATGATGCTTTAGCACGAAGCTTTTGAAATAGTAAAGTATGAAGTGAAGCTTCACACCTAAATAGGCAAATCATATGCTTTAAAATTATCACCCTTCCTTTGCACCCAAGCAAACTCAGGCAACAAATTTATCTCCATTCCATATTTGATTAACAATTAAAACATTCAATTTTAATCCATGGTGGAGCCTTTCAGCCATACGTGCCAAGCAGAAGAGATTATCAAAGTCGGTGCCAAGCAGAAGTTTCTCCACTTGACACCAAGTGGAACTTTTTGTCACTTAACACCAAGTGAAGGTTTTTACAACTCAACACTAAGTGGGGATATTGACCTTTAAACACTAGAAACTGAAAACTTTCCAAGTTGGCACCAAGTGGAAGTTTCTCCACTTAACACCAAGTGGAACTTTTAGAATTTTAGAATGATTAACTGAAAACTTTAAATTTCTTTCACATTTCTTTCAAATATTGTGAACTTGATGAAAATTTCATTTCTTATTGCCTTTCATCTTTCCAAAAACCATTTTCACATGATGAAGCTTGAAACTGCCCTAATAACCTTCTACAATTGCCATCTGCCACCATTTGCAAAAAACATCAAAAAAGCAACTTTCTAAAAAATATAAACTTTTGATTTCCATGCTTCTCTCCTCAACCTATGAGAGAACAAAAAAGCAAAAAAATAGCTTTTTTCTAAAAGTATAAAGTTTGATCTCTGGTATGCACTAAAACTACTTGTCTTGAATTTTGAATTCCCCACAATGGCAATTTCATGCTTGAAATATGATCCCCATAAATGATTCAGCTTCAATGAGCCAGAGAAGATTTGCCTTGACCTTGATCCTTCCTGCCTCTACCTAGCATCTATCACTAGTCCTTTTAACTTCACTCTTTCTTTCCTCTACCTATGTTGGAGTCTCCATGATTTAGAACTTGGTGATATTCATGACAAACCTGCATACATCATTAGGGAACCAAGACAAACCAACACCTAAGGACTTGACTAATTTGATAGTAAAAGCAACATAGTTGACATTGATATGACTACTATGACCTGGCATTGACTACATACATGATTGATCTTGAAGTTTTCTAATTAAAGCAATTTTGGGTACAAACAATATAATATAAGAAAAAGAATCTTCCTCTACAATCTCCTTCGCAGTAAATAGAATCTAGCACTTGTGTAGGAATAAGTAATAACAATCCTACCACTTTAGAAGCTTCAAATTTCAATGATTGATATCCAGCTCTATTTGCCTAATGATAATCAAGAATGAATAGTTTTGTCTTTTGCATTCAAAATGAAGTATGTAATCAAGAATGAATAGTTTTGTCTTTTGCATTCAAAATTAGTGTTTCAAATGGTTTACATAGCCCTTTTAGGGTTAGGGCTCATGTTTTTATATTTTTTGGTCAGCCTTTAAGTTAAAACAAAGAGAAAAAGATAAATTAAAGAAATTGTTTTTGAGGTCCATTTTTGCCCCATTTTTGTTCAGTCCTACTAAATGAGCCCAAACTCGTCCAAGTTCACCTTGTGGTGGACCCAACCAAATCTAGGTCCATAAGGTGAACTCAAGCAAATTTAGGTCCATTTTGCAAGACCCTAGACAACTCCACAGGCAACACAAATTGGATTCAAACTAGATCCATATCCGGGTTTTTTCTAAAAAATCAATAACAAAGCGAGAATCTCAAAGCTAATTGGTAGGAAAATAAGAACCACTACTTCATAATCTTATTTCTAACAATCAATCAGCCTTTGTCCTAGGAAGGCAAATCACAAATGTTATGATGGCAGCCCAAGAAAGAATACAATCTATTAAACTAGCATAGACCAGGGATCCTATTAAAATTTAAGACATCAAAAGCCTTTGAGTGATGCAACTGGACCATGCGAACCCAAACACATGAAGCCTTTGGATTCAATAGCCAAGTATTTGGATGGATTAACAGCTGTATCAAGACTCCCACATACATTGTGTCTCTCAGTGGACTCACTAGCAAATGTTTCGTTCCATCCCATGGCCTAAGACAGGGTCACCCACATCAATCTATTTTCCCTAATGGGAAAAACTTTGCCAAGACTGCTAGAAGCAGCCAAAAATAAGGTAAAATCCATGTGCTCCCAATAGTATAGAAGAATTTAGATAATTGTGCTTTTAATTTCGTAATGATAATATTTCTTTCTCAACTTTGATCCTAAGAGAAATTCAGAGAGCTGGATTTAAAGAAGGGAATTTACCAATAATCTATATTTAGTGAATAGAAAAGAAAGAACATTCATAGTCCAGACACTCAAGAAAAAGCATAAACATGTAGAGTAAAGGAAAGCAGAAAAATACAGAGTCAAGAAAATACTGAGGAAAAGAAAAATAGACATCCAGCATGTTGATGTTTATGGCAGTATCGTGGTCTTCTTCCAGCGATCTCCCTTACTACATGTGATAAATTAAATATAGCCAAGGGGCTATTTAATTTATAAAGAAAGCGATTTATTGAAGAGACGCGATTCTTGTAAAGGTTTGATATGATGAAGAGATACAATCTTTCAAAGGCCGATATTATATGTCTTAAATGCGATTTCATTAAAGAGAATTAATTATTGTTATAGCTGACATCATGAAGAGGCGCAACCATTTGGAATTATCTCTCTTTGCTGGGCCGACTTGGTATTTATGAAAAGGCACGTCCTCCTCCATCACTTGTATATATACAAGTCATTCCATCTCATTGCAACATCGATTTCATTCAGTTCATTTATCATTCATTGAGTTCAAGTGCAAATTGTCTAGAAGAGAGATTGTGTTTTCTGTAGAAGAGCAGTTTGGTGGCCATTGAAGGCTGAGTCTCTAATCAGCAATTTACTTCTGATTGTATCTGAGTTTGCATCAGTTTGTGGTGCATTTACTGGCCTTCATATCGGCCTTTTGTAAAGGAGATTATTTGTGTTATCATTCAATATATAAGAGACATATTTGTTGCTGGGTTTTTCTCCCTCAAGTGGAGGGTTTTCCCAGGGTATATGCTGTGTCTTGTGTCTGATTTTGAATTAAATTTCTGTGCATTAAATCTGATCCTAAAACTAACACAGCATACTAGGACATTTGCAGAGTACTTCTGCTTCAGTCAGTTCTATGTTCATTTTTCCTATAGGAAGTAACATAAGATTAGTAGGATTTCAGGTGCCCTTTACATTTGCGATTAATTGCCAATAAAAAAGAAGTAGCCCCCAGACAGAACACAATATTAAAAAATTAGTGGGGAGAGAGAGGTAGACACAGTTGCAGGAAGCATATAATCATATTCTAATATAATATCATCCAACCATATGATCTCCCATTTATTATGCTACAAACTCTATAATGACTTCACACCAGAGTTATCTCCAATCTATTCCACCTCAAAAGATTGAACTGTCAATTATCTTGTGCGATTAATCCAAATCGGACCTTATTCATTGCAATAATTTTTAAATGTAAAACATTGGTATCATTACATAATAATCAAACCTGATTGAAGGAATTCACCAAATCAGCAACCATCATTGTACTTGTACAAGTCCAGCAAAGTCGAGCCAACTCAATATTTGCACCACTACCATGTACAAAGCCTGCCCCAGATGTTGCCCCAAAAAGCATTCTGAAGAAAATTTGAATTACATCTTCAGCTCATAAAAAAAAAATCAAAAACACATTATATAAATCTTGTTAGAGATGTTTAAAGATTGAATCTAGGAAAGAAAAAATGAGAAAATGTAATATCAATGTGTTTGCCATTAAGCCTGTCTGTTATTAAACTAAGGATCTGGGAAAAGCGGTGCCACTAATTCATACATCTACAAAATAAAGAGAAAGCAAAGACAGTAGAAATTATTTTTAACCTTATACACTCTGAAATGAACCAAGAAGAGAGTTATGCCCAAAATGTTTTAAAATAATAGCAGAAAAGCCTGCTAGTTAAATATTAAATATCTATCTATTTGCTCAAACACTGAATCTATGTAACTAAATAAAAGCTATTGCCAGTATCAACAAATCATGATATTTGGAAAATTAGTCTAGCTGACACTCGATGGCAAACACAGGATTTGGCAGCGCAATCTGAAGTAGTACCTGTGTTCATGTATTCAATAAACAAAGCGCAGCTAAATTTCTAACCATGGTTCCCTAATTCCAGGATTGCAGAAGTAACAAAATGTGAGTGCCATATATTTCTTCTACAAATTCATTTGTTCATCTGCTGATCCTCTACAGTAGGACTCATTACTGTAGTAGCCAACAGATAGCATTTATGAGATTCCATATCTTGTTGAATTTGTGGTGTTGACTCTAAATGTAATGAAACCCCAATTCTCTAAAGACAAACTAGACCTAAGCGCCGGGCACTTTGAAAAGCCCCCATCACTTTTATTTAGATCTTTGGCGGAAGATTGTATTGTCATAGCTATTTTATTAATTGCTGAGTAGAGATATGATCACTTAAACCATGTTTTAAGATTTTGGCAGAGATTTTGAGTGGCTCGGCCACATGGAAAGTGCACCCGCAGAAATTTGTACACTTAAGCCAATGTGGCTTTGGCTTACTCACGCCACCTTTCCATTGTGCCTTTGATATTTTCTCTAATATCACCAGTGGTCTCTAATCATCATTACCCTACCAAAACGTTAGTTGAAACAAACAGACCATGACAACAGGATCTTGCAAACTGACCGTGGAGACCATAATTGACTCAGATTTACACGCAAATAATGAGCTATTTGGCAACATGACAGACAAAAACTAGTACGAATGTTGAGTTTCATATGGGTGCAATGATATCAACTGGATTCATGGAATGCTTCTGCCATGAGGCAAGAAAAATGAGTTCAACCTATCAAAACACATTAGCGACAGGATGCTCAAAGGCTTGTTCACTGTAGACTAGCAGCCAAGTGTGTGCGCTTGTAAGGAGTGATGCAGATTCAAATCCCTGCACAACAATAAGGAAAATAAGCCAGCCCATAAGTTACAGAACCTGCTATAGAGGTTGTCCAAAGATAATAAGGCACCCCATAACTTTAAAAGCATAATATTGAGATTATGACGTATTGAAATATTCATAAACGAGGTTGTGACACATTGAAACTGGGGTACACTAATAATGTGATACCGACTTGCAAAGTAGGATGGAGGGCCACATCACCATTAGAAAAATAAGGTTTAGTATCACAATAACCAGTAAACAATTTCAAACCAACGAACAGATTTCTCTCAAGTATAAAAAAAGTTATAATAAAATATAGCATGATTTCAAGCCGAATTTTTGTTCCAAAATAACAAAAACCCTAACCCCGCAATATCACAATAAAATGTAGCACAGTTATAAACTGAGGAATAATTTTGTTATAATTTTTTTTTAACAAAGAACAAAGCCCTAACGTTACAATCTGGCATTAAAAATTAATGAATTTAAGAAATAAGCAATGCATTGGGAGAAAACTGAATATAAAAACCTTAGGCTGGCTTTGGATAGCTCCCAATAACAGTGTCCATAAACCGCCCTCAGAAAGAGATTTCCAGATTTAGAGGTAGGATTTCTCACAATCATTGCCATTGTGAAGTTACCGCTGAAATTTTTAAAAATTTACTAAAATTGCCAAATATCCTGCCGCTCTTCCAACTCCGTCATTTTCAAATGTGCCTGATTGGAGACTTGATGCTCTGCAGCATATTACAGCGCAGAATCACATTTCTATTCTGCTTTGTTCAAATTTTGTTTCCAAAAAATCCCAGTTATTAAGTTGGACAAGTTTTCAAATCATATGATTAGATAGGATGAGAAGTGCATCACTCTACTTCAGGGCTTAAATTTGACGGTCGACTTTGCCTGTCAACGATTTTTTTTAATGACGGTTATCTATTCAAAGGTGCCCTTAAAACATTATGATATACCTTAGTGTAAGTAAAATTATATATAAATCAAATATATATATCATTATAATTCTATATAAATTTTGACAATCTATCCAAAATCTCTCTTTTCATTGATACAATCTTCTTAAAATTTTGATTGTATTTTAGGACAAAAATCTCTAAATATGGTCATACGGCCATCAAATTTAAGCCTTGTTCTACTTTTTCAAAATAAAACTCATTTTGACTGCTTTGACTTTTTTACTATATTTTAGTATTTAAATAGTATATTTTTTAAAATCTTGATAAAAAAAGATATGTAGACAATTTCTTTAATTTTTTTAATTATATAAAATGAATTATATCTAGTTACAACTATCTCCATGGATAGATTATTTACTTCCACGTTGTCACACATCATGTTTTTTTTACAACTATTTACAATCTCATTAGTTTGCTACCACAAATTAACAAGTATCAACTATTTGTTAACTCTCCATTGTCAGATTTAGCAATTGAATGTAACAAAACCTAGAGCTTAGCAATTGAATCTAATAAAACCTTGCTTTCAAATGAATAATATTTTTTTCTATTCTTATGACAATGCACTTAACCCTTCATTCATCACTATAAGTCTCTTCTTTCACTTTAAGTTTAAATATGTATTTATTGAAACAAACTTTTCTATAATATGTCCAAACTTCGCATCATCTTGTTGTTCATTCTTCAATATGCTTAATTTATTTATCGTAAAACCCATAGTTCTTCTCCTACTTCTTAAAAATCAATAACTCAAGTCAAAGTTGTATGGTCTTGCACTTGGTATTGAAACAAATAGTTATAATCACATTTAGGGAAACTCTTATTAGATCTTTCACGATACCAATTACCATCTCCATTATTATGCACCTTCTTTTTGCATTGCCCACCATTAATCTTCGAGAGGCAAGTGATGTAATATAAATTGGCGACCTTTATGAAAGATAAGGTAGCTTTTACCACAATCCAAAAAAGTTTATCAAATCTACCAAGTCCCTCATCCTTAATTTGTGCCCTAGTTTTCAATGTTTCATTTTGTTTAATGGATGAGATTTTCCTTTGTAATAGAATGAGAAGAAAGATTATTCCCTTCTATATCAAACCAGCATCTCAATTGTTGTGACTCTAGAAGATCTGAATTTACAAGAAGTTGGCTTGTGGTGATTGTTCCCACAAATTTTCCAATGAAATCACTAATTTGTTTAGCCTTTCTAATAAGAATGGGAAAAGTCTCTAAATCACACAATTCTTGGAGTTTTTGGCCTTCCCTATTGCAAAAACCAACCCACATTGTCAACTTAACTCTACAACTTGACATATCCTTCAGTTGAAGAGTTCTTTTCTAAGTCTTTGTGGCATTCTTTCTGAATATTGCATTTGATGGATTGATTGATAAAACAATGCCAATGATATCAACCATAGAATTATTTTTCATGTCCTCAACTTCACTTATTGGTCTAAAACTAAAATGTTGCTTTGGTGTTGATTTATCCTTCTCCAAACACAACTCAATTGTGGAACTAATTTCTAAGAAAATTTTCCAATCATTATTTAAATGGTTGAAATTCTTTTGTGCATGTTTGAGGCTCCCTTTTTGAGATTGTAAATAATTGTCTGGTCTTTATGCAATCACATAACTAATTTGCAACAGTATTGAAACATTTTACTCTTATTTCACCACCATCAAAATCAATCAGTTCAAAACTGGAAACTTTTTCATTTCCTTTTGCATTGTTGAAATGATGAAGTTGCCCCTTTGTTGTGACTCTAGCCTTTATTGTTCATCTACCCTGGTAAGGATTCAATGTTGCAATAGGAATAATTCTTGGCAGAATCAGTTGTCACCAATCTCAAACAAAAACTCAAACAATTATCAACTTCAAATCCACTTTATTCTGTTATTAAGTGTAATCATGAAATGCAAATAACAAAAAGCAATATCAACACAAGAAACACCAGATTTATGTGGAAAACCCAATAAGGGAAAAACCACGGTGAGGATTAACTCACAATATAAAGTAATTCCAAAACCAATTATAAAGAGGCTCACTGCCAAAGGGTTCACTGCCCAAAAGGACTCACTGCCTGGATACAAGGCTCACTGCCTATAGATAGGACTCACTGTCCAGAAGGGAGGCTTACTGCCTATAGATATTAAAGATAACAGAAAAAAAATCCACCACAATAGATTACACACATCCGCAACCTTGATAAGAGGATTGCAAACACCATCAACTCACTGCTTTCAGGAGTCTAACACATTAAAGTAATGTTGCCTCAATTCACTTTCACACACTCTACTTCTCAAACTTGTGGCATGTCTGATTCATCAAATCATAACATCTTGAATTGCATTTATACCAACTTCAACCTTATAAACTTTCTCCAAGATCGGCTACACACACTTCAATTTACAAATTCAAATTAGGTCAGCAACTCAAAATTCCCATAGTGGAAGAGAATGAGAGTAAACCAAACCAACTCTTATCCAAGACCCAAAACAATATCTCAGATCAATCACACGCTTCCTCAATTGATGCTTATCCTTCGCATGTTTTGTAGACACCAAGTTGGCCAAACTTAATGAAAACACAAATGAACTTTGAAGTACATGCTTCCGCAATGAGAAGATAACATGCGGACCACATAACACACTCAACCAAACAATGGAACACATCTCAGATGCCTTCAATTTCATCTGCAGCAAATGCAACAACCTTCATACATAGAACACTTCTCACTAGTCCATTCAGACTGTACAACCACACACAGTAGCACTATAACACAAATTCTGGAGCACCAAACCACAAACACCTTCGATAGAACACAAGTAACACCATTACAAGACATCTTCTAGATCTGCAAGACTTGAAACAAACCAGTGGAGGATTGCAGAGCAGAAACATTTCTCCCAATCCACAAACAAACAACTTTGCCAAACTAGTTCACACACCGGTGAACACAACTTTCACTCTTCATCAAACCAAAAGCTAAAAACTAGGATATATCACCAACAGATGCCCATAAACAACACTTTAGATCCGCACAAGCATAGGATCAACATAGAAGAAATGCGGAGCACAAACCAGAGCACATTCTAAACATACACACAACTTTGTCTTCTCAAAAACACTTGGAAACTCATCATATCAGCACACCTACAACACCAGAAAGATAGCTCCATTTACTCACATCTCTACAATATCTCAACTATACATGCACAACCTGCAATAACTTTTCTCTGCACCATCCTGTATCATGTTGACATCAATGACAACACCACCAAACACACTCATACTTGCAACATAGGCCCCCTGTGAGTCACCAAAAACTGTGGAGCTATTTTTTCTCTAAATATGATATATTTTTCCTTGCCCTTTTGGCCTCAAAATTTTCGTGTTTTTACCATCTTTTGGAGGTTGTGAGGTCCCCTTTTTGCTAAAAAATATGCAATGACACCATGTAGTGGCTGTGCAAATTTTTAAATATCACACTAAATTTGAGCATGGAGCAAGACACATGGCTGCCTTGCAGGGTTTTTCCAGAAGGAGCTCAAAAGAAGTTTGAAGAATTCCCACCATTGTGCCACATGGCCCGATTTTTGTTGAGCGGGGTTCTTCATTATCGAGAGTGGTATTTTTGAGGACATTGCTAGGTGTTGATGTTGTTTTTGCTCCTTCATGATCTCAAAGGCCAATATCCATTCGATGATGCTATTGCTGCCTACAAATGATCAAAACATATTTTTCTTTTTTAGAACATTTACTCTTTTCATAGGAGGGATCTTCTCACAACTTCTATGATATCTAGATCACAAGTCGTTACGCTGATTGTCATTAATGAAGCAACTGAGGTTTTATTATTCAGGATTTTCATGATTAGATTTGATCTTTGTTAGGATCTTGGGGTAGCATTTTGCTACCACCTGTTAGGGTTTTGATTAGGGTGGTGGAGAGTGCTTTGTGCTTGTTTTCTTTCCTTATCTTATAAAAGGAAATTTCCAAGCCTCACAAACTAGTTTAGATAGGAGATAAAAAAAATATAGGAAGTGGAAGATTTCTTCTAGAGCTTTATTTCCTTGTATCATTTTTGTAATTGATTTTCAAGATAACTATTTGAATCAGTTATCGACCTTAGCATCTTTTGTATTGTTTTCTAGATCAAGTAATAAAAAAAAGGATATGTATTAGATTGTGCCTATATGGCTTTTATCTTACGTTTTATTCTTTATTCATACATGATAATGTTTAGTCATTTTTACCTTTTAGATGTAATCTTGATAATTGGTTCTTAGCTCTAGCTTTTATGTTTACCTAACTTAAACCTATAGTGAATTGGACCATGTTTTATACTCTTTCATTTCCTATTAAAGATATGTTAGATCTCATACTATGTTGTTAGGGAAAAATAGTTCTATAAAGGTTTGAAGCATCATATTTGATCTTAGATTCACCATATTTTATTGAACCTTAATGGATGCTCTCCTAAAAGGATCTGAAAACTTCTCTATGCTCATATAAGCCTTAGTTGTTTGTTCTCCTTTCAACAATGAAGGGTTTGTAGCATTATGTGTTCATTTTATTAGAATTAAGAACCTATTAGGGTTTTTGAAATGTTTTAAAAGCTTTCAACACATCGCCGTAGTTTTTTATCTTTTGCATTTCTTTCTCCCTTTTACCAACCAAAAGGAAGAGCCAACTTCTTTAAAAATATTGGAGGTCATTTAGTGAAGTACAAGAAGGTCCCCCATTCACTAAATTTCCCATAAGGCTATTTGGAGAGGCACAAGCTTTTATGATCAACAAAACCTCTGGGGGTTGGGGAACTATTGTCTCTTTAGGTTTGAAGACTTGTTTTATATTCAAAGGCACAAATGGGGTCATCTTATTATCTCTTGGTCTCTTATAGGAAATGGGTGGAGGAACTACACTGAATTTATTTTGGTTACTTGGAAGGGCTTGTTGGTCAGTCACATGTTCATCAATGGTAGGTTGGGGAGAAGGAATAACCATAGACTCTATAATATTGCTAAGAGATAATTCTACTATGTGCTTTTCCTTGAACTTTTGATAGGACTTGAAAAAGAAATCTTCACAAGGCTTTATAGGTTCCATAGGTCCAAGCGAAAAGAAATGTTAGCCTACTCCTTGAAAATCACAAGGACGGTGAATATCCCTATAGGAAATTTATAAGGGTTTTTTTGTCCATTTTTTGAAATCACAAGTCATGTTTTCAATTTTGAAAAAAAGAATCTTAGCATTTGTTAAAGTTCCTATAGGAGTTATGACTTGGTAAAAATACTTTTACTTGCATTCAAGGCTACGTGCATGAGCTTTTGGTGGGAAATTTATTTTTTGAAGTTGAGTTTCAAGAGTATAAACCGAGCCTTTATAGGGTTTTAGTTGTGTTCGTTCAATTTACTCCAAGAGCTTATGCAGGAAACTATGGTGGTTGTGGCATTTATAAGGCAACATGGAACCCTTTGAGGCTATGGAAGTAGTTAGAAAGGTGTTAAATATTCATCAATGCTCTTCAATGTAAAAGTATGCACGTGAAAATAATGAGGATTCTTGTACAAGTATGTTATCATTTTAAGTTCTTCCCATTGCCATCAAAGGTTTTCATTTTCAATAGTATAGAATGCTTTTGGAGTTAGATCTTGTCATACATATGTCATTCAAGCTTCTGTAAGTGGTTATATAAGGTTCATGGCAACATGAAGATCCCTGTGGTAGTCAAGTTAAGGGTATTCCATGGTGCAGTTGGTGTATCATCTCTTCTTTTTGTTTATTCCTTGGACTATGCTCAAATAAGGTTGCTTAATGATGCCAAGTCTATAAGGAAAGGAGTTAGAAATTTCAATGTGCTTATTGATGTTTACTATAAAACTCTCAAAATTAGATGGTATTGTTGCTCTTTATTGTGGTTTCAACATATCGTATGTAAGGATTATTGTCTCATGGTCTATACTAGAGGAAAGCTCACTTGCAGTTCCACACCATAAAAGAAGTAGTGTTTTGATATTTTTTCAAGACAAAACATCATAGATGTTAAGATTGATCTTGGGCTCCTCTAGGTTGGATATATGGCATTATGAGCTTTACTTTCAAACAAACAATCATGGATGTTGCAAGAGGGGTAGTCTATAGTGAAGAAATCGATGGGAAGTGGCTGAAAGTATAAGAACATGATGTTGATTAGAAAGTAATTATTATTGAATTGAATGCAAAGTTGAATGAAACATGGCCAACAATTAGTTGGAGGATAGAAAAAAGGAACAATTATTTTGCATCAATTGTAGGGAGGTCGATGAAAGATAGATTTCAAATTGGATTTTCTCCTAGTTTTGAGTGAAGGTCTTCAAGATAGATTTATGAATAGAGAATGACATAAATATAGTCACCTTAAGGTAAAATACTGTGATACCCAGTCATAAAAAGGACAACTCATTATGGTATAGAGGTTGTCATAGTATTTTCAAAGAAAATAAACCTTTTTCAAATCATAAGTGTTAGTCTTGGAGGATTGTTACAAAAGTAAGGATAGTATGGGGTTTTATTGAGCTTATGATACATGTATTTGTAATGTTTTTATTTGATCATGCAATTTGGAAACATGTGAGTGGGTATAAGGTCCTAGATTTTAAAATTTCTTAAAGAGAAGTGTATAATAAGTTGGCCTCCTATTTTCACTTTAGCCATAGGTTGAATGACAAATGGAATGTTTATGATACTACAAGCACATGGTCCTTATGGTTTATGGTAATTTTAGCTTGTTGCCTTGAACCGAGAAAAAATAATATTGCATTAGGTTGTTGCTCTGATAGAGGCTAGTTGTTTGGGAAGTATTAAGGAAATGAAGAATGAATGTGCAAGAGCCGTTTGCATAATTTACATAAACTATGGCTTATCACTTCCACAAAATTACTATGGCTACTATGGAATAAAAGTTGGAATTTGGGTGCCTTTCAAGGGAGAGAAGATCACCCATTGATTTCATTGGTGGAGTTACAGTTCGATATTTAGAATGTTGTAGCAATTTATCCAAAAGATTGGTTGTCTTCACTAGTTGGGAGTGGCTCATCTCAGAGCTTGGGTTGCTCTAGTTATAGTGCATGTTAAAGGCCAGAAAAAATGTTATGAGTGCCAAACTAAATCAACCCCAAAAACATACCCATTTTATACCATTACAAGTACTCCATCTAAGTTTGTACATTGCATCGTTTGGGCATGTATACGAGCGAATTTGCACCCCTTAAGAAAATTCCCTTTTCACATACCCTCACCTTAGAAAATCAAATCTGAAGGTGAAATTCCACATCACCCACCTACTTTCCATCCACTTGGCATATGTCCTATGTGTTAATGAGAGAATATTTGTCGGGGATGCACATGCAGTACGCAGACGTATGCGCGGCACACTGCCATCCCTGATGGATTCCTACATCTAAAGTTGGCAAAGGCATTACACATCCAATTGGGGTCAAATTGTAATGTCCCTCTTTGACCAACTGACCCCGAAAATGGTAGATTCTTCCCATCCCACCTTCAAAAACATTCCTACTCACTTCATTTCACTCTTTAGACATTCAATCACTCTCTCTAAGGAATTTCTCTTCACTCTTTCACTCTCAAGCAACATTCTAGCACTCCATTTTTTAGCATTACAGTAGCTTTGAAGCTCCATCAACTCCACATTGCAAGTGTGAGGCGACTTTCGAAGTGTGGGCTTGGAGTCTTGTGAGACCTCCCTTCATCACCATTGCAGCTATGGTGACTTTTCCAAGTCCATACCTTGCTTTCTCCTTCCATTGGCTAGTGAGATTTTGGGTGGAGGTGGTAATGCTTCACTCCTCTCCTTTGTGATTTGATAGAGTAGCATAATATTGTTTGTAGTGTTCATTTCTATTTCTCCTTTCCTTTATCGCATATTCTACTTTTTTGCTTTATGGTTGTTCGTGGAGGTGGAAACACCAAAACGGGGGTTTGAATGAGGTAGACCCCTATACACCCCCCAACAATTTTCCCTCTTAGTTATGTGTAGGTGAATGTGCATGTGGATCTAGCTAGCGAACTGGTGCTTCTGTGAGATCATCTTTGTCACCCTAGCCCTTATTTACTTATTTCATCATTTTCACCTTTACTTTTTGTACTTCATTATTTTGTCACTTTCGTTAAAGTCCATCAGCTAGGTTGTTAGTATGTTTTTAGTCATTTTTTACTATGTCTTACATTATATGGTCATATGGATGCCAGTGCACCTAAGAGACACTAGTGCACCATGCTGTTATCCCAACACTACATTGTCGTCCTCAGACAGAGAGCTATCTAAGGTATAGTAGTGATCCTAAAAACTAGCTCGCCTAGCCCAAACCTAAAACTCGGGTCTATAGAGTGACAAAAGCACGTCATAGTGCTCTTTATTCTTGATCCTCACCCCAATACATCCATTAGAGTGAGGTAAGTTAGGGAAGCCCTCTGCTCTCAGCTCTCCATGACCTAGAGCCTTGACGTGGTTGGTCCCCCTCTCCTACATTTTTGGTGAACCCGACATGAAGTAACGTCTACTCATTTGTCGGTGTTGAGACCTTTCCCTTGTACCTTACAATTGTTGTACCTTGAGTGTTGTGAAGGTTTATGAGCATCACAACCCAGTCCATGACTTTCAGGTACATTGTTAGGCGAAGTGTGCGACACCTACCAATGGAGAAGATGAAGGTCACTTCTAGTTTCACCTCTAGTTTTCCCATTGGTCTAACTAATGAGTTCACCACTGGATTTCCTACAAAATATGCTGACGTGATGGGTTTCATGGAAGAGACCACTTGTGTGCCTACTCCTCCAACATCCTCTACACCTTCATCCGCAGATGAGGATGATGTTGTGCATGTTCTTGTGGAAAGTCTTATGGCATTAGATAACAAATTACCAGACCTTGTAAACCATTTAGAGAAAGCACTAAACATGGTGAGAGTCGCTAGGCTTGCAAGTGAGGTGAGACAGTTGCTAGGGAAAGATTGAACCGGCATAGAATTTCTATGTGGCCTCATCGATCTGACCGAAGCTTATTTCCCTTCATATAGGCCTAGATTGGGTACCACCGAAGGAGAAGTGTTCGATGTCTATGAAAGACAATTAGGTGTTTGGATGCCCACTACATTTGTATGCAAGACCAAATTAGGGCCCTTGATCAGTATCTCTTCTACTCCTCAGGAGCCTCACACTCTTAAGGTGAGTAAGACACCCATTGGGTTTAGTTTCACTCCTCCTATTGCCCCTGGTGGCGGAGGTTCAGGTGCAATGAGCGGTGGTGGATTTGGTAGTGGAGGTGGCACTGGGGGAGGTGGCCTTGGTGGAGGTCATGGAGGTGGTCTTGGTAGTTGAGGTGGCTCCAATGGATGCCCTACCAGTGGTGGTGGCTCCGATGGAGGTCATGGCGGTGGCTCAGGAGGTGGTATTGGTGGTGGTGGTTCTGGAGGTTCCACTGGTCCTATGTCATCTATTGACCCTATTTTGAATGCCTTGCTTTAGAACATGGGTCAAATGCAAAACCAGCTGGTGAGTCTCTCCCAGGCCTCTGCCCAACCTATCTTTCAACCCTTCTTCCGACATAGCCCATTGTTGATAACAATCTTGAGCACTCCCTTCCCGCAAGGAATGGAGATTCTAAAATTCAAAAAGTATGGCAACAAAGGGGACCCATAAATGCATGTGTCTGCCTTTAATGCCATGTGTACAGACTTCTTCCGTCACAATGCATTGATGGAAAAGCTATTCCCTCAATCTCTTAAGGATACAACACTCGAGTGCTACTATTCCTTCCCTGACAATTCTATTTTCTCATTTGATCAACTTGTAAATCAATTCCTCTGATAGTTCCAAGCCAACATTGAACTAAAGATGACCTTTTCAGAGCTCTCTTGATGCAAGCAAGGGGATAACGAGAAAATGACTGATTTCCTTGCGCGGTATCAAGCTCTCTTTTCATAGATCTTGTACTCACTGCCTTGTTGGCACTCTCAAATTCTGCAAATTTGAGATGCCCATTTCAAAATTTTGCCTATGCACTTTCAGAAGTGCACCTAGTAGATCTGCCTAAATGACCTACTTTGGAGAGTCATATTTTGGAGCCCATTGATTTTGGTGCAAAATCCCTTTGCAGACACACTCATGTGTCCTATGTGAGTGGGCATACCAATTTTCAACTTCCCACGATGAGTTTTGTCAAGGTTTTGAAAAGTGAAGCTAGAGGGTTTTAACACTTTTTTGTTGTTTGCAAACCTTCATTTCTGCAAAGTAGCCTCTCGTTTGAGCTTGCATTTTGCAACCAATTGATCGTCATTCCAAAAAAAAAATTGTTCTACATTATTCGTACAAAAATGAGCTTGTATGTCAGTTTTTAGAGCTTTATGAGCTGATTTGCTATTTTTAGCAGATTAGAACCAAATGCAATTTCTTCAGTTTTGCATTTGTATTCCTAACAACATTTCTAAGAGGCCAACTTTGAGCGTCAATAAATTTTGCTCAACAATGATTGAAGCTAATTCCTCTTTCATATGTGCTCATTGTACCAAAATGATCCAGTGTGTCCGGTGGCAGCTCGCCAGGAACTGATTTGCTATTTTTGCAAAATGGCAACAGAGTGAGTTTTAATTGGTTCAGAACAACTGACTGTTGCAGAAAGTTCAAATGAGAAAATTTGATAGCGAATATCTTTCACCTCATGCTTCCTTTTTCTGATCCATTTGTTGCATTGAATTCTTGGGTCAGATATCTACATGCCTGCAAATTTTTATTG